>JANTPZ010129829.1:0-10018 GCA_025593235.1 Vachellia pachyceras
GGCGAACATTGCCAGAGTTGCTGCCTTTGCCCTTTTGCAAGGAATTCCTGAAATGAAATAACAAATTTTGGCAGTATCACTTGCTCATGAAGAAATTAGGCACAAATATATCATTATTCATGGCATATGACCCCAAAATTACATTAATCCAATTCAACAACTCCTAATCACAATTTAAGCACAAAAAGGTCATGAATGGGCCAAAATTGACTCTATGACTCTGGAAATTCAAGAGGAAAACTAATATAATTAAAGCTCAATCAACTCTGCCTCCTTCTTTCTCCTCCCCTCCGAAAATACCCTAATTCAGCATAATAAACCGTCCTGGGTTGAATCCATCAAGCTGGGTCGGGTTATTTTCCTTCTAAGGTAAAAAATCAGGTACTGCGCGATATTTGCCACGGCGAACCTCACTTGAGAGTTCTTGCATGACTACTTGAACTTTGGCCGTGGTGAATATTGAATTACGCCACGACGAACTTCCCCAGAACTGTTTCCCTTGCCCTTTTGTAAGGAGTTCCTGAAATGAAATAGCAAATATGAGCAGTATCATTTGCTCATGATGCAATTTAGGCACAATAAATCATTATTCATGGCATAGGTACCCAAAATCACATTAATCCAAATCAATAACTCCTAATCTAAACTTAAGCATGAAAAGGTCATGTATGGGATAAAATTGACTCTAAGACTCTGAAAATTCAAGTAGAATACTAATATAAATAAAGCTCAATCAAATTCCCCCCACTTAAACCTTTGTACTCCTGGACAAAGCTTCTTCAAAAACTTAAAAACAATAAATGCACTTAGGAAATGTACTCAGAGGTCCAGGACTACAGAGCTTTGTAAAAACATTCATCAAGGGATCAGCAATGATAATGGCAAATTATAAATTAAACCTTAAGAGACTTCAATTCAAGAGACCGAACAATAAAGACTTCCTCTTCAAAAGTAAAAGTGTCTCTCTCAGCTCACCAAGCAAGGGCAATTTTCGCTCATGGTCTGCTTATTTGAGTCTCTACCATAGGCTTGTAATTATTCTACGTCTCTACCATAAGATCAATATAATGTGAATCAAGAGGGCTTAAAGGTTAAGATGGATGATGGGGTTCTAAAATTAATGGTATGAAATAATGAAGTGAAATGAAATTCTTGAATACACAGTACCGAAAAATAGTATAAATGCTTTTGTAAGACTTAAGAGAAATTTATTTATATATATAATATATATTTTTTCTTTTTTCTTTTTCTTTTCTCTTTTTTTTTCTTTTTTCTTCTTTTTATTATATTTTTTTGATAGAATAACAGCTACTCACATACATAACTTCATCAACATATACTTGCACATATAAGATAGATTTTTCAAATGCTAGTTTTCAAGAGTGCATAACTCAAAGGGGTAGCAAAGGATGAAATATTGAAGGGTTTGTGCTTGGGCTAAATGAAAGGTTTTGAAATGAAGGCCTCTATCCTTTTCACAAAATATTGGATCATAAAGCTTTGATTAAGAATCAAGACAAGTTCTAAAGAGATTACAAATCAAGACAGACCCACTCTAATCAAATGAAATTAGGCCCAATTATCCTCACGACAAGGCAAATGTCTTAATTAAACAGTCTCAAGAACTAAAATCGCAAAAGGTAAATTCACAATTGATATGCGCTTATCAATTACTAATAACTCAAAAAACGTGATTAACCAAATACTTTGATCCTTAGAGTCATGAATTAACCTCCCAATGCATTGGCTATGAAAATTACATTTTCATAAGCTTTGCTCAAGAATGTTAAAGGCATTAAAGGTGAGAGGAACTTTTATTTCAAAAAAATATCCATAACCTATTTAAATTTATTTTTTATTTTTTTAGCACCAAGGTTTCACCGCGGCTAACCAATAAGTTGGTCACGGCGAACCACACCCGAGAGGTGGTTCTGTGTGCTTGTGATTTTCGCCGTGGCACAACCATAAGATGGTCGCGGCAAAACACACCCAAGAGGTTGAACTACTTATTTAAGGACTTTCGCCGTGGTGAACAACAAAATTGGTCATGGCGAAAATGGTCAGAAAGCAAAATTTTAGTTCAATTCCTCTGGAGATTCAATATGTATATATTTTTTTCGAAAAATTTAAAAAGAAACTTGAAAATTTCCAAAGTTTTAAGACAAAAATAGCCCCACATTATCCTTCAATGAATTTCAGTTGCATGTTAAAATCAAAAATGTTACTTGGGAACACTCCAAATTCTAAATCTCCCCCCACACTTAATTCAAACATTATCCTCAATGATTGAAAGGTAAGATTTACAAATCAATGTGCATGGCATTCGCAAGCAATATCGAATAATCATGCACACATGCAACAAAATTTGGAAAACAACATTAGGAAAAGCATTCATATACACATACATACAGCTGCAAAGACAAAATAGATAAAAACATACAGTCCAAACAACAACTGTACTAAAGTTCAACAGTATCCAAATAAACAAGAAGAAAACATGCAGAAAAGAGCTAGCCATCCCCCTGCATCTCCGAATCACCCTCAGAATCTACCTCAGCAGCATCCTCCTCCTCCTAAGTCCCCTCCACTGCTCCGCCCTCTCCGGATGGTCCAGCTCCGGAAGTCTCAGCAACAGAATCATCATCCTCCACCTTTGGAGGCAACTCAAAGTGCAAGCTTTACGCAATCAGGGTGTCTATTCTCGGGTGATACCTCCGCTCCTTCTCAAATGAAACCCTAAACTGCTGAAATTCAGCAGCTAAGCTCTCAAGTGAGACAGGGGCTAATGATGGCAGATGGTCGTCCGATGCCTGAGGTGCTGGAACCTCTTCCTCCTCACCTAGCAAGTCATCAATATCTACATATGATTCAGGCTGGGGTGCGGGAGCTCACGGATCCTATCATAAGTTAACATAGGGGTAGGGGCAAATGGGTGGTCCTCAAGATACTCTGGTACTTCCAACTCAGTGAACTTGTCAAAACTGAGGTGAGGAAATATGATAGCCTTCGTGGTTTTCAATGTGAGTACGACCTCACGAAGGGAAGAATAAATGGGAGTGGATATATCAAAACAAATCCCCTGCATTAACATGTAAATGCAGAGAGACTGTTTCTTCATTAGGTTCCTTAAGTGGCTAGTGGGCTAAATATTCCTGCAAACAAGGTGGATGAAAGGTTTAGTCTCTGGGTGACACTCAAATCAGTGAATATACATTTCAGATGAGGTACATACCAACTCATTTCGGGCAAACACAGGGTCTCTACTATCTCGTCCGAAGGGAAGTTAGCCATGAACTGAACATAGTGATCACACTCACCTATGGGTAAAGCAAGATGGGTACCAATGGTATGGCAAGTAATGACCTGCTGAAGTACAGTACCTCGATAATCAATACATGTATGAAAAGTGGAATTTCTCGTTCATAAATGCAATTTTGGTAGTGACAAAGTCAAATTTGGTCGCGGCGCAACACACCCGAGAAGAATTTCTCTGTGAAATTGAGCGTGCGTCACGGCAAAAAATGAAATTGGTCACGGCGGAAATGTGGATTTTATGCAGAATGCAGTAGAAAAAGATGCAATCTACTATGCAATGCTAAGATATTCACAGGCTAATCCTATACTATGAACAAAGATGCAAAACTAACAAACAAAAACACAATCCAACAACTATGGCACTTCACTTCCCCGGCAACGACACCAAATTCTTACACAAAACAAAATGAACAAACAAAATGAACAAATTATAAACTTAGGTCGCTGACTAGCCTTGAAAATGGATCAAGAATATTAATTTTGATTTCCAAGGGTTGTAAAGTGACAACCCCAGGGTCGTTCTCTTTGGAAGCAATAAGGCGTACCAATAATTCTTAGCTTGGGTATGTGCTTGTGATGCAAATGCAACCAGGGTTTAATTCAAATTATCCTATGTATCTAAACTAATTACAAAATAAACTAAATTCTTTTTGGTATTTTTTATCGAAGAGGAAAACAAAGCAGCTATGATAAAGAGAAACGGTGTACGATAATGAGCACCTCTTTGAAAACAAAGTGTTCCATCATAGTTCGCAAAGGATGAGGGAAAGTATCGGCTTTCGCACTAAGTTTTTGAAATCAAAAACCCCAACAATTCGTATGGGTCTAAAGCATCATACAATGATCTCCTTCTAAATCCCCACATGACATGGTGGGTCCGAAACAACATGAAATGAACTCAATCCCATGAAATCCCTTAAGACCACTTAGTGTGTGTACGGAAATTGCAGAGTGATAAAATCAACTTCATACATTGTTGAATCTAAAACCAATCACAACTAGGATGATAGAAGAGAACAACAAGATTTCATTAAATAAACAAAATGAACTCCATTTTGCTTTGTCAATCACAAAACAACTTAATACACAATAATCCAAGTTTGGCTCAACCGAGACCAAGCATTCACACACGAATTACAAAGTCCAACTCGGAATCTTAGTAATCTATAGTGTACACATAGGTTGAAAGTAAATACTCCCCTTTTAGCACTTCGAACTCCGGCTCACTTGATCTTCAAGAGGTTAGAGATGTTCAGCTCCCATGGGTGATGGGAATGAGCTTTGAATGGATGATGAGAGCATAATAGATGGATGGATGATGAAGAAGTGGTGTGAAATGGTGTTAGCGTGTGGATAGGGTAAATGGAGAATGGGTTTCTATCCTTCTTTGCTCTCTCAATGTTCTCTGCCTTCTCCTTCCTCCTTATATTCTACCATTAAGGCAATAGACTAAATGCTTGACTGTATAAATCCATCCTCAGATGTAAACGTGGGACAAGAACTTTCAATTATCATATTATCCACAAGAATGGTATGGTGTGGGAGAGAATATGAACGAGTATGAATTAAAGGTATGTATGAGTGTATGAATGTGTATGTGTGGTTTTAGTGTACGTATGTGTTGAAATTTAGATGAATGAAGTGAAAGAAGTGGGAAAGTGGAATTTCGCCGTGGCAAAATATGATTTACGTCATAGCGAAAGGTACTCTAGAGGGTATCCCTCGTTGAGAAATGCAATTTTGGTCGTGGCTAAAGTCAAATTTGGTTGCGGCGCAACACACCCGTGAAGAATTTCTCTGCAAAATTGAGCGTGCGTCGTGGTAAAAAATGAAATTGGTCGCAGTGAAAATGCGGATTTTATGCAGAATGCAGAAGAAAAAGATGCAATCTACTATGCAATGCTAAGATATTCACAGGCTAATCCTATACTATGAACAAAAATGTAAAACTAACAAACAAAAACACAATCCAATAACTATTGGCACTTCACTTCCCTGGTAGCGGCGCCAAATTCTTGGTCCATTTTCAAGGCTAGTTAGCGACTTAAGTTTACAATTTGTGGCTCATAAACCAAATTCTTGGTCCGTATTAAGCCACAAATTGTAAACTTAGGTCGCTGACTAGCCTTGAAAATGGATCAAGAATATTAATTTTGATGGGCATATGGAATACCCCCAAAATGAAAAGGGAATAATGGGCTAATATAAGTCAAGGATAAAGTCCCTTGAACAATTTTGGTACCTGACAACACAGGAGATAATTCTCTTTGCAATGTTATGGTGATAATTATAAAAGAAATAGTTAGGATAGTTAAATTCTTTGACATAGCAAGTTGGCATAGAAAAGGTAATAAAGAGGAAGTAAGCGAAGTATAGAACTTTGAGTCTTGAATAAAGAGTAATCAGAACAGCTAAGTATGAGATATTATGTGGAGGCAAGGAATACCGAAAAGCTTTAAAACGGGAGCTTAATAACATGAATATGAATGACAGTAGAGGGATACCTCCAGAAGGGTTTGATATGAAATGAAAGGATACCTTCTAGATATTCCTGTAGTCGGGAGTTCCCGAACTTGATATTCGAGGAAATTGATGGATTACCTCTGGTGAGAGGTAGAGTTTGTCTTTGATTTAATACCCGGGACCAGTTGAATTTTGGACACTCTACTTAAATTGCTTCAAGTGGTATGACGAAGCTAAAGCCACGGATTTAAAAGCTACTGGAGAAGGGGTTATTTGGCCCAGCGTGTTGTCATATGGACCCCAATTCTCATTGTGGAAAGAAAGGTGAAAGTCTTAAATTGTGTATAGACTACCGTAAATTGATTGAGATGATAATGAAAGATGATTATTTTTCCCCCCGAATAGATGATCTGTTAGATCAATTAAGTGGAGTAAAAGTGTTATCCGAGATTGATTTTAAGTCAGTTTACCCTCAACTCTGGATTCAAGCAAGTAATATTGTTAAAATGGCTTTTAGGACTAGATATGAATATTGTGGGATTCTAGTAGTGCTGTTGAATTGATGAATGCCCCTGTGGTTTGTGAATTGTATTTATTAATTGTTTCTAACAATACCTGGATTGGTTTGTCATAGTCTTTGATTGGTGATGCATGGGTGTACTCCAAATCTTTAGAGACGCATGCTGGGTAATTGTGAACAGTTTATATAAATTTTTCCCGGATTGCACTGCTTGCTAGGCTCATTTAAAATGATTGAATGGTTACGTGGGATGGAAAATATAATGCTGATATCTAGAAATTGATGGGGAGGTAGGCCTACCTATACCCTGACATTAATAGGGAAGGTTACTGTGTTTTGCGTTAATTGAAAAATTGATGAGGAGATCGATTTACTTAGACCCTAACATTGATGGGGAAGGTCACTGTATTTCACATCAATTGAAAAATTGACGAGGAGATCAGTTTACCTAGATCCTAACACTTATAGGGAAGGTCGCTGTGTTTCGCATCAATTGAAAATTGATGAGGAGATCAGTGTACCTAAACCCAAGTGTTTATAATCCCAAATCTGAAGTAGTCATGTGTGGTCTACAGTATGCCAATGTACATGGATTGGGAGGGGGTTTTTCTAGATCCAAAGTAGACATGTGTGGTCTACGATGATGCCAGTGGGCATAAATTGAAAATTGTATTGATATAATAGGGGAAGATTACCTATGCCTCGCATCAATTAGAACATAATGATGAAAATTTTTCCCACATTCGATATGGAACTAGGAGCAATTGTTTTTACTCTAAAGATAGGAGAGGCATTATTATGTGGAGCAATCATCAACCTATGAGGCGATGGGGGAAATTGCTCAACGGCTATGACTATTAAATTATGTATGTTATGATTGATACGCGAGTGATGCGCTAAACCGAAAAAACGGGGTAGATGATTATGATTCTCATATGAAAGTAAGGACTGCTCGACGATATTTTAGACAGGAGTTGAATAGAAAAATTTGTATGTGAGACCTGACGAGTTTGGCACACTCAATTATAAATTGTATGACCGAGAGAGGTTAATAAGACTCAAAAAGATAATCACTTGATTTAGTCTGTTGAGACTTAATTGAGCCTTGAGGAAATAGTGGATTTTTATAAGATTCCTGAGGGAATAATAGAGTTCAGAAGCAAATATTATATCCCTCCAAAGCCTACCTAAGGTAGTAATGGTCAGATGAGACTTATAAGAGTAGGTACACTATCCACTCAGGAATGATGAGGAGGTATCCTGAAATAAAATAACTATTGGTGGCAGGAGATGAAAATAGACATCATTGTTTATGTGATGGGATATCCTATCTGTCGGAGAATGAAGACAGAATAACAAAAGCCACCAAGAATGTTGCAACTTCCGTCGATTCCATAATGGAAGTGGGATAGTGTTATAATGGATGTTACTATGGAATTGCCAGAAACAATGAACCCTGTTGTGATTTGAGTAATCACGGACCGAATGATAGAATCGGTATATTTTTGGCTGTGTAAACAAAGTTAGTCAATAAGGACTAATTCATCCGCTCGACGATGTATTGTGAGCGTAAATGCTAGAGTTAAAAGGGAACTGGAATGTACGTCTACGATTAGCTGAAGATACTTATAATAACAGCTACCATTCCAATATCCAAATGATGTTCTGAAAGGCCTAGTATGGCGGGAGATGTAAACCTCCATTATGATGGATAGAGTTTAAAGTAAGAAGCTCAGTACAGAAGTGTATGAAATTATTTTATTGTTTGGATTTACCTCGAATTTGAGCTTAGTCCATGATATCTTGAACATTTCCCAGTTAGAGAGGACTGACACTGGATGAAATCTCACGGGAAACTGAAAAAGGGCAATAAATCCATATACCTAAATGTGGTGGTGCAAGGTATGCAAATTTTGAGGACGAAATTTATTTTAAAGGGGGAGAAAATGTAATATCCACCCTTTACTGTAAACTAAAATAGAGGTCAAACTGATAGTTATGAGATAAGATAAGGCCCAAAAATAAAAGTAAAGAGAAGATATCAATAGACCAAAGAGACCATGATCAATTTAGTCCTAAGGCTTTGAAATTACTGAGAATGTAAGCTAGGGACATAAATGTCATTAAGTATAAAGACCAAGGGTAATATGGTCATTGGATAAAAATGGTCAAAACAGTAGTCAAAAGTCAAGTTAGAGCCCACAGATAGAAAGCACGAAAAAAGATGATGCCGATGGGTTGAATAACCCAAAGTCAGACCTGGCTTAGCAGGAGAAATTTTATGAGAACTCCGCAGTTAAGTGTGCTCACCTTGGAGTAGCAGGAGAAATTCTATGAGACCTAGCTTAGAAGGACCCAGATATCATTACACGAAAAGTCAAGGGCAAAAATGTCAAGGGTAAAATGGGAATTACGTAAAGTTAGACAGTGTAAGGACATTTTGGTCATTAAGAGAAGTGTAAGGGCATTTTGGTCATTTGAAAAAGTCAAAGTCAAAGTCAAAAAAAGTCAACCGTTGACCAAAATATTAGAAAAATTCATAGATACCCAAAAGATAGATCAGAATTCGTTGATTAACTGAGATTTGACAGATTGTCAAAATGCGGCCTAGATCTCTGTTTAGAGAATTTTGAAGGTAAATCGGTTGAAAATAATTATTTTGTTGGCCAAGGTGTGGCATCAATTATCCCATGGCAGAGGACCGAAGGGCCAAGTTATAGTCAAACCATGGCGCTTAGGCGTCTGCTTTACTGTGGGTTAAGGAAATAGAGTTGCGCCCTGACTAACAGCTATAGCTTTTGGCCCAGTGGTAAGCGCTTGATCCTAACAATCGGTATCAGAGCCAAGGTCATGGGTTCGATTCCCAGCAGGACAATTGCTGAGGGGGAGATTGTTGGCCAAGGTGTGGCATCAATTGTCCCATGACAGAGGACCGAGGGGCCAAGTCATAGTCGAACAATGGCGCTTGGGCGTCTGCTTTACTGTGGGTTAAGGAAATAGAGTTGCGCCCTGACTAACAGCTATAGCTTTTGGCCCAGTGGTAAGCGCTTGATCCTAACAAGTTTTACCTTGGTTTTTATCATGGAAATGGCTTGAGATTAATGGCCATGATGTTGTTGATTATGTAGGCAAGTGTTTGTTGCAAGAGGATGAATTTCTAAGAGGTCAAGAAAGCTTGCAAACTAAAGGAAAATTAAAGACACAAGGTAGCAAGACCTTCTAACCCTAAGCTTAATTGTTTGAAAATGTGTATGAATTATGCATGACTTGTATTGAAAACTTGTGATGATTGAAAGTGTGAATATGTGCTTTTGGTTGCTATAGCCATATGCATTTCATTGTTACATGTTGCACTTTTATGAATTCACACTTATATTGAAAATTGTCATGCAATTTTATAATGTGTTAGAAAGTTTTGCTACTGGGATTTCCAAAAATCTCACCCTTCCCCACTAACCATTTTTAGGTGGAGGCACACTCAAGGGTAAGGAGAAGATGCTTGATGCTTGAAGCAAAGTTTAATATGTATTAATATGGATTTTGTTAGAGATATTATGTTGTTAAGTTATATAATTGTAATGAGATATGTAATGTAATTTGGAAATGTATCATAGACTTATGATAAGTAGTATATGCTTTATGAATGCCTAATTAAATAGGCTAATATGGTTAAGAAAAGTTTAGAAATCAAAATGATAAGTTATGAAGTTAAGTAGGGTA
>JANTPZ010129834.1:0-11727 GCA_025593235.1 Vachellia pachyceras
GATTCCCTTTTGCCTCCAAGCCAAGCCCTCAAAGTTTTATTGACGACATTAGCCCGGATTCATTGCGAAGCTTATTACAAAATGGCCGTTGGGATGATCCAAAAATGGCCAGTATATTTACATCAGCATTCGCGCCCATTTGGGTGGGCAAGGTTTTGGGGAAATTGAAGCAAGATCCGAAGCTCGCCTTGAGGTTCTTCAAGTGGGCAAGAAGCCAAATCGGATTTCGCCACACCATGGAATCGTATTGCATCATGGCTAACATTTTATTTCGTGGCACGTTTTATCTTGATACAAGAGAAATACTTAGGGAGTTAATTCTGTTAAATAGAACACTGCCAATTTATGATTTATTTGATATGTCGTATTCGACCAGGAACGTTTGCCGTCCAGTCTTTGGAGTATTTGATTGTTTATTTGGCGTATTAGTTGAGTTGGGAATGCTCGAAGAAGCTGGTCAATGTTTTTGGAAGATGAAGAAGTTCATGGTTCTTCCAAAAGTGCGGTCCTGTAATGAGCTTTTGCATAGACTTTCGAAAGCAGGCAAAGGGGCATCATCGATGGAGTTTTCAAGAACATGGTTGAGGCTGGTCTTTCACCCACAATCTTCACATATAATATAATGATAGGTTATTTGAGTAAAAAAGGAGATTTAGAAACTGCCAGGAAGTTTTTTGAAGAAATGAAACGGAAGGGCCTCACTCCAGACAGGGTGACATATAATTATCTCGTTGATGGACATGGAAAAGCAGGCTTATTACATGAAGCAGTTAATATATTTGAGGAACTGAAAGGTGTAGTATGTGAAGCCGATGTGGTAACCTACAATTCTTTAATCAATTGCTTCTGTAAGTTCGAAAGAATTCCTCAAGCTTTTGCTTATCTGCATGAGATGAAGAAAATGGAGTTGAAACCAAATGTTATAACTTACAGCACACTTATTGATGCATTTTGCCAGGCAGGTATGATGCTGGAAGCAATTAAATTTTTTGTTGACATGAGACGACTTAGTCTTCTACCTAATGAAGTTACCTATACATCTTTGATTGATGCAAACTGTAAAATAGGTGATATGGTTGAAGCATTTGCACTGGCAAATGATATGTTGGAGGCTGGACTCAACTTAAACACTGTTGATCTATACCACTTTATTGAATGGTCTTTGCGAAGATGGTAGGATGAAAGAAGCAGAGGAGTTATACAGGGCAACGTTAGAAGCTGGAGTGGATCTTAATATAAAAACTTATACTACCCTTGTTCATGGATATGCTAAGGCTGAGATGCCAGATAAAGCAATGGATATTTTAAAGGAAATGAAGAAGAAAAACATCAAATCAGATATATTGCTTTATGGAACCATAATATGGGGCCTATGCAAGCAGAACAAGCTTGAAGTAGCAGAGGCTGTAATACATGAGTCGAAGGACTGCGGTCTAACTTCAAATAGTTATATATACACAACCCTTATGGATGCATATTTTAAGGTTGGGAAAACCACAGAGGCACTTAATCTATTTCAAAAAATGCAGGAAATGGGCATTGAGGCAACAATTGTAACCTTTGGCGTACTAATAGATGGCTTATGCCAAAAGGGATTGATCCAGCAGGCAGTTAGTTACTTTGGCCACATGACAAGCATTGGTTTGCACCCTAATATAATGATTTATACTGCCATAATTGACGGCCTTTGTAAAAATAATGGCCTTGAGGAGGCAAAAAAGTTGTTCAATGAAATGCTGGATAAGAAAATGAGTCCAGATAAAATTATTTACACTGCTTTGATTGATGGGTACCTGAAGCATAAAAATCCGCAAGAAGCTTTGTGTTTACGGATGAAAATGGTTGAAATGGGTATGGAGTTAGATTTGATCACTTCATTAATTTCGGGTTATTGTGACTGTGGTCTCTTACAAGAGGCAAAGACATTGCTTGATGACATGCTTGAAAAGAATATAATTCCTGATGAGGTTCTTTGTATTCATCTATTGAGAAGATATTATGAGCTAGGAAACACAGTGATGCTATGGCTCTGCAAGATGACATGATTAAGAGGAGCCTGATTGCTGGACCCTTTGATATTACAACTTTTTCTACACGCACTTAAGAGGGGAATCTTGCTTTTCTTAGTCCATTTTCCCCAGTTATAGTGACCAGTAATTAGGATTTCGATTCTTGATTGCAGGATTGAATAACACAATTCAAATGAATATGGCGCCTAATAATGAAAAGGCAAATGCCAGTTCCACTCGATGCGTCTAGGATTTCCATGGCAAACTTTTGTGTGTAACGAGACAAAAGAATGATATTCTTGTTCCTGAGGATAATTCTTCACGGTGAGTGATGATCATCAGGCTGAAATTTGAATTATGTCCTTCACTGGTTACTTTCATTGTGAATGATTAAGTTGAAGCCTTTTTGTTGCTACTATTAAGCATCATAAAGATTTTTCTAGTTGTTTTTGTTCCTTGTAGGAATCAATCATGTCAGAATAACAACTACTGTCGCAGATGTTGAGGATTTCAGCTAGAGTGAATGATTCTTTTATCACTTAGATGTACAAGTGTTCGCTTTATAGCTTACCGCAAGCGTACGGGTCGTAAGTAGTATAAAAATATCGTTCCCACGAGGACTAACGCATAAACGAGATAATCAATGCAATTATGAAATTAATTAGGTTGAGTGAATCAATTGAATAATTAGGGTCCTAAAGGTTTACTAATTTCACTAAAACTTTAATTCAACGATGTGAGATGCCTAGGATTATTTTTCACCAATGCAATTCATGAGAATTAAATACATACAACTCTATTAGTGATTAAATGACATAATATGTTTGTCTAAGGTTCAAAAGCAATTGATTAAGCTCTCTCAAGTCATAAACAAATTAATATTCTCCTTTCACATGCACAATCTCTTGCTACAGTCAAAAGAAAATAATCATTAAGTAACAACCTTAATATGACAATACTAGGTTAATAACTATATCTCTATATTACTAACAAACCATCCATTTAATTATTTAAACTTCAAGTCTAGCATAATTTTATCTAAGTCTTACAATTGAATTAACTCTCTCAAGCTTAATTCAATTAAACAAATCAATCTAAGTGATGGCCAATCAATTAGAAGCATTAGGCACAAGATAAAATTAACATATAATTGTCGCTAATCACCAAAGAGAGTATTATCAATTCTCAATCCATGCAATGGTTCAAAATAATCCTAGAACAAATGATTTAGCCACTAAACATTTTAGCACAATAGCAAAGCATTGAGGGATTAAAGTAAAGAGAGAATAAGGGAATTGGATAACCAAAGGACCAAACGTGGCCTTAAGTTTCCTCTCAGCTGGTTCACGTTACGACGCTCTCGTCTTCTGCCTCGTTCTCGCGTTCTCTCTCGTTCCAGCGACCAAGCTTCCGTGCTCCAGCTGCTCGTGACTTCAAAATCTGCTCAGTCTCTCTCTCATGCGTTCAAAACTCTCCAGTGACAGCAGCAAAAACCAGCGACCAAAACTGTTGCTCCAGCTCGTGAAGTTCCAGCTCTCGTCACTCTCTTTACGCTCCCTGCACCAGCAACAAGCAGAACCAACAGCTCTCCCTCGTGCGTGCGTGCGTGCCGTCGAAGCTCTCTGCTGCTGAACTCTCTCAAGTCCTTCAGCTTGCCGCCGAAACTGTTCAAGCTCTCGTGCGTTTCCCCTGCTGTTAGCTCTCCGGTCTCTCGTGCCGTCAAAACTCTCTCAAGCTCTGGTGCCTTTTGCTATGTCTCTCCTTCGCAATACGCACAGCTCAGTTCAGATGACAGAAACAGCTCCCTCGGCACCTCACGGATTCTCGCTAACGTCGACGCCGAAAAAACTCTCCCCTTTAACTCCAGTGCTGTCCGCCTTTTTCTAGGTTTTCTCAACGTTCGGCGCCGCCTTTCACGTTTTGTTTTCTGTTGCACTCCCTCAGCTTTCGAAATACCCTCAGCAGCTTCCAAAACGACGCCGTTCTCTCTGCTTTCTTGCTCTTCCAAACGTTGCGTTTTCACCCACGCAAGTGCTCAGCTTGCCCACGTCAGCTTTCCCTCCAATGACGTCGTGTCTCCTTGCTTAGTTGCTTCATGTGGCTACTAATACAGGAAATAAAATAATAAAAACCAAATATTTTATTTATTTATTTTATTTTAAATATTTGTAAAATTATTATATTTGCAATAAAATCCCTAAGTCATAGGATAATTCCATTTCTTATTAAAATCACTCATAAACCTTTTAGTTTTGTATTCATAACTCCCCAAATGTATTAAAATATATATCAAATTATATTAAAAATGGGGAGTTATCAACAAGGTATTTTATACATTTTCAGCTTAATATGCACATGAAAATATTAGCATAATCTTCACAATTGTGTCATCGGTGCAGCCATAACGATGTTCATGTGCAAATTTATTATAGAATATCAGAGCAGCAAGGTTTTCTTTGTGCTTAATAGGAAACATCTTTTCATGGTAAATGATCCCTAGTTTTATTTTAGAAAACAAGTTCTTCTTTTGTCTTTAAAATGTGCTGGATTTTGCAATATCAATGATTGCTTCTTTATGTTTTTTTTTTGAATGACTCTCAAAAGCTATTTTACCTTTGACTATGCATTCTAGTTATTCAATCTCTATAAGTAAACAGATATGCGGAATTTAGTATAATCATTCCTTCTGAACTCACGTTTTATGGGTCAATTTCTTCTTTGGTTTTCAATCTCCATTCTATCCACCTTACCCCCTTTTCCTAGAAGCGAAATGACTAATTGAAAGAATTCCGCCTAATAATTAGCCAAACAAGGAATAATATCGATTGGCTGGAACTTATCAATAAGATAAAAAGAAGTTTGGAAACAATGTTTTCTCAATTACTCCATAAGGAAGTTTTGGAATCCGCTCATAGTCATGCGAATGGGAATCCTAAAACCTAATTTAAGGTGAAAACTGATGATATGAATTCCCGCTATGCTTTCTCCATAAGATAAAGCGTAGGAATCCTAAAGCCACCTAGTGAAAACTAATGACATGAATTCCAACACCTCTTTTCCCATCCTCTCCTCTTTCTTGGATGTGTCTGGTTGAGCTAGTTAACCTCCTGAGATCTCTCTTTTTCCTTAAATGGGTCCTATGTTGCGTCTTCAACTTGCTCCCATATTTATCTGGCAGTGAAAGTTCTTCTAGCAAGTTCAGATATCTCTACAAATCAAAATGTTGGATTTATTTTGTGCTATATTCTTGCATATTAAGGGCCGCTAGAGTCGTGAATTTTTTAATTTGGAATTAACAAGAACAAGCATACAATAGATGGTCTACTATAAAATTATTTTTTCTGCACAGGCTCCACATAATGCTCTTATCTCATGCATAAACAGTGTTTGGTTAAGAGACAAATATGAGAACCAATTACTTGTGCATGCCAACAGGCTTGAATTGGAGCTACATTCATATTATCTTCAATGTTGGGAAGGTTACCTTTCATGATCAAAGGCACTAAAGAAGTTCAGAAGCATACTTGCAGTATTGGCTGAGTGCTCATTCATTGTTCAGACTTTCCCTTGACGACATGGTAGCTTTCAAGGGAGCGGCAACTGGTCGCAACTCAAGCCCAAAGAATTAAAGAATATATGACTTAATCCACAACTCAGCCCGACAACCTTGAGTGGAGAAAGTAAAGTTGGCTGAAGTTCACACCACATGCTTTATAGAGAATACTTATAAGGCCAGTGATCCTTAAAAGTGATGTGGATTCACATTGGAAGGGCACAATTTGAGGGTTTTTATCTTGATATTTTCCTATTCTTGTGCTTTTGTCCAGTTCTGAATATTCTAGCTTGATAAGGCAAGCAAATGATTAATATTTTCGCTTGATAAGGCAAGCGTTCTGAATATTTTCCTATTCTCGCTTGATAAGGCAAGCAAATGATTAATCATCTTTCGTAGTTGGAGTTTCACCCTCATGATATATGATAAAGGGCAATTTTGCCTTCACCACGAACCCGGCCTTTCATTCTGATCTCAGAATTCTCTTGTTTATCTTTTCTGGATTCCTAGTGATTGGATCTGCCATTTTGTTATGTTCTTGGTTTTCAATATTATAGCTAATCAATTCCGAATGTATCCCTATCCAAAATAACTCACTACTCGCTCTCATATCCAGCCATTTTCCACACTAAACAGATAAAATAAGTCTCTTCTTTAGTTATAATTCCGTTTATTAATAAAAATTGATCTAATTGGTAAATATAACATTTACAAGTCATCAAGGCTTGAGTTTAAATTTCAGTATTGGTGTAAGTACCTGATTGATATTTAAGTCGCAAGTATCTTTATAATTGTTATTGAGGGCATGCTTTGATTTTAGAGAACTTCCAAAGCCTAACTAAACCAAGCCTTTTCCATTGAAAAAAAACATTTGCTTATTGATATTGCATTTTTAAGTTCTGCTCCACTTTCATTCCTATAGTCACTGTTTGGTCTGGGGGAAATTAGTGGAATGGAGGGAAAATAGAAGTGTGAAAAAATGTGACTGATTTTCATGTGACAATAAAAAATAATTTTTTAATGATATTTGATAAGTGTAGGATGATAATTCGATTTTTTTTAGTGTTTATGGAGATAATAAATTTTCGACATCTAACACTGTTAAGTGATCGTATAGACAAAGTGACGTGCTAGAGTTCCCAACCTAAATATGATACTCGATTTCATAATGACTATCACAAAAAAAAAAAAAAAATCTTTTCCATATTTTATAATAAGCATCATTTTCATATTTTTAAAAAGTATTGAAGGCTTTATATCTCGTTTTATCCAGTATTAAAACACTCATTAGTGGTCAAATAGAATTTATTTAAAGAACACACGGGACATTTTTAGAGAAGTGATAGATTGATTTTACAAATAGTTGGATTATTTACATGGTTGAAGGCATTTCCCAAAAATGTGAAAATTGCTTAGGAGAGCTAATTTATACAAGAGCCATAAAGAAGAGTGATTATGATAACCAATATCCTAACGAATCTGGATTGCCCTTTCAACTCTGAATATCATCATGTCCCGAACCTTTTTGAACCACACTCGGAGCAAAATTTAGATGTTTCTCTCAGAAATGGGGCCCCACATTCATCACAAAACTTTGCTGGACTTGATGGCTGCAATGCAACAATAAAGTTTATTAGTTAAGAAATATAGCAACACCTTTAATCCTAAATATAAGACCTACCTTGTAGTGCAAATGTCTTATATTTAGAAGCGGAGGGAGTAGTTACATAATATCAAGTTATATCAATCAATTACTCTGCTAAATTCTCGTGGAGCATTATAAAATAATCCGGAGTCGTCAACTATGATAGGAATCCAGAACAACAAAAGAATTACAACGAACTGATAGGATTGCAAATATTTATTCATTAAACCCTCAATTTCTACAAAATACACTCACTCACCAGTATATGCAGGCGTCCACCAACATGGCCGCTAGTGAGTGGTTGTAAGCAGGGCAACTGTTGAGACATTGTTGGTGACTGGTGAGCATGAGAAATTTCAGGTAAGTGTGAGGAAGGACCACAGTGATGGTTGTGAGAATAGGGGCCAGCATGCTGACTCTGATGCATAGTTTGATGGTTCTGGTGAACTGGATGAAACTGAGGCTGATGTGCCAAAGATTGCATGTGATGTTTGCATGGAGTTTGCTGCTGGTTAGGTGGCTGGAAAAAACATGAAGAAACAAAAATAATAGAACATGTATTCTAATGCATCAGCAAGGTCAAAATAACATGTCTTTTCGTCAATTCAAGGAAGATTCACATTTCACATTGGCAATTAGGATTGCAGTGAGAAAAGGGCATGGGGGAACACATGACTGCATGACTATGCCAAATTTTTGCAAATATGGTTTTTTTATTTTCATACACATGATACGATCCAACAGAAAATACTTACATGTGGTTACAATAATTACCATAATCTCCGCAATCTATAACTGAATGCTTTGAAGTGAAAAGACACTAATCGCTGACCAATAAATTGGAAGACAAACTTACAGAAGAAAAGCAAATTAACCTGTGATTCACTTACAGAGCGGAATCCTTGAGATGCACCCAATGAAGACGAGTTGTCAGCTCCAGGAAAACTCTGTAGAACTGAGTCAAGTCAGGACCACAGAACACTTAATAAAATTTTGCAAAAGAGAATACAGTTACTCTCTCAATATCGTATCATCAAGCTATTAACATAGTTTTATAAATAACAATCATAGTTATGGGGTCAAAAATAGCCATGTGCATAAATAAATAAACAAATAATTAGAGCTGAGCCAGCTGAACTTCACTGTCATGGTTCATACACAGAAATTGCATCTTTTGTAATGTTTAAAAATTTGCAGTCACAGAGACTTCTCTTGGAAGTTTAAAAGGAGCATTTCATTAGCCAAAATGAGCCATATTATGCTTACAGGCAGACCAGAGATGTTGGGTATCATGTTGGATGATGTACGCCTAAGCTTGTGTCTTGGAGAATAAAATTTATAGTCACGTGCAGAGATAGCAACCTCATGGCGACCAGTCAATCTCTTAAACCTGAAAAAAACTAGTCAGAGAAGAATTCACAGTTGGTAAAGTATAACACCATGATGCTCAACATACCACTCAGCATCATCAGTAGGCATGGTATCTGGTTTTTCAACAATAACCAAACCATTGACCACAACAAAGCGAACACGCTTCTCTTCTTGAATTACTAGTTCTGGAAACCTTGTCCTTGTTTCCATAGAAGTTGCCAATTCTCTTCTCTTGTATGTACATGGTCCTGATAGGGAGTAGCTTGGTAAACACATCAGTGGATCAAAAACTTGTGAAGAAAAATAAATAGAAGTCAATCTACATCACAATGCATTAGTTTCACAAATGCCCAACTCAGTCTTATTTTAGAGGACCAGTAACAAGAGTGTGTGAAGTTAAATCGCATCTCATTTATGCAATTATTTATTTTATACATAATATTATAATATATAAAACTAAAAATATATCAACTTAGTTATGATTGGTTTGGCCTTGACCATGGTCCCGCTAGTGAACCTTGACTAATCTAATTTTCATAACAATTTTTTTTTTGGGGGGGGGGGGGGTGTTCCTGTACCTTTCTTTGGAAATTTCTTGGCGAGTCTTCTATACAAACCACCAGCAGCTTCTAGCGCTACCCCAATTGTCTTTTCACGGATACCATTCAAGGAAGCAAGCCGGATGTTGACATCATTTACTAAACTTTCATACATATTTGCAATATACATCAGAGGTAAAGCAAAATTAGGATCTCCTTCATACTGGCCCTCTCTTGTCTTCCTTTTATTAAGCTTATCTTGCCCAGATTGAGCCGTGTAATCAGCCTCAGAATCAGCCGCTTCAATTACATTGTCATCAATAAAATGATCTAGAACAATTTGAAGAAATCTTGCCCTTGCTGATTCGATGGGTGCAACATCTAGTTTGAAGTTGTGATAAAATGAGTTTGCAACTACATCTTAAATGATTGCGCGCGCGCGCACATGTAACCTAAAGACCAAAATTCCTATCAAAGGAAAGAATAAATGTAAATGAAATGTTAGTACTTTACCATCAATGACCAAGATATCATAAGGGTCCCTTGAAGAGTCGTTGTTCTCGAGACTGGAGCGATCCTCTTCAACTTCCACATTGGTAAGCGGTAAAGAATTCCTATGGGGTTCGTGCATGCAGTCCTACAAAGCAAGTACAAATCATCCGTATAATTAAATTACTCTACAGCCACAAACATAACCTTTCTAGCTCAAGCACATCCATCAACCCGCTGGGTGGAAAATTGAAGGAACTATGCACAAGGGAGACAATCCATGATGACAAGGATCCAGGACATGAATCACATAAATATGGTGAAAGAACAAATTTTGTAGTGTTAGTATAAAAATTGAAGTTTTGTATCAGCACTGGTAGGAGGATCGCATATGCATTAGACACGATATAGCTCCCAATTTTACGCTTTACAGTAGACAACAAAGAAAGCCCAGGGGGAATTTTCTCCCGAAGAAAAAAAAAAATCCGCGCAAAACACTTACGACGGCGCCAGTATCATTATCATTGTCCAAGCTATCTTCGGTGACAGCTTCGCGATCGACGTCGGCTTCGATGTCGTCCATATCGGAGGTCCTACTCTCAACGGTGTTGAGAACGTGGAGTGGGCTCTCAATGAACGAAGTGGGAGAGTTGAGATTATAGTGCTGAACAGGAACCCTAGTACCCATTTTCCACTGACTTGGAAAATGAAAAATCAGAGTATGATTTCGTAGTTAAAAAAAAAAAAATCAGCCAAATTCGAGAGTTTCCCTCCCCTGATGATGCTACACCTTGAACAGAAAAACTTGTTCCCGTAAACGAAGAAGAAAGAACACATCAAATTGAGGCATACAGTGAAGTAGATGAAGAAGGTTGAAGGGGGGAAGGGGTAAAAACCAGAACTCAACGGCTATACAGAGAAGGGGAGAAGGAGGGAAAGAATCCAAAGCTGAGACCATACCTGAGGTCTTCGGCAGGTCAGAGCAGCCACCAAACCTAACTCTGACCTAAACGCGACTTGCCAAACCAGTGCTTTTCCGGCTTCATACCAGAAATTATTTATTTATTTCGTTTTAATAATTACGATTTACAATCAATTAACTATGCATCAAGTATTTCCAGGGACTCAAAGCCTAGATTATTTGTATTGTATATGTTAATTTATGTTTTAACATAGTATTATATTTGCTAAAATATTGTCTTATTAGAAAAATAAACTTTTTTCCTTGAATTGTTGTTAAACCAAACAACCAATAAATATATGACATTCACACCCCACTTATCTTTCTTTATTAATTTTTTACTAATTATTCTCAAATATCTTGACATATTATAAAAAAAAATTAAATTTTCTTAAAAAAAGAAGTTAAAGGAAAGCTCGCAACTCGCAAGCATGTATAATTTGTTCATGAAATATATTATGAACAGTGTAACTTGGCTGCAAATAAGTCACGTGGCATCCATGGAAGCAGATGATTCTATGTCTACAATTGTTCCACCTGTCAAATTTTGAGTGGCCAATGATCTTCCCATGCGTGGCGAAATCTAGTGGACGATAAGGTATATATGGAACCCAACCTTTTCTCACACTATTTCGTCTCTCCAAATCTTATCCTTGAATTCACAGACAGTAATGGCCATTTCGAGTTCCCCAGACTGGTCTTTAGCTTCAACGAATACATGTTGCAGAAGAAGAAGCTACCACCTTCTTCATACTCTCATACCCATTTCTCAATTCGCTTCCTTTTCCTCTATTCCTCACTCCAATCCTCGATTCTTCACTGTTAAATCCTCAGGCTCTCCCACTCCGATCTTGGAAGAAGAAGAAGCATCTCGACCCAATGCTTCTGTAATCCAATTCGACGTGAAGTTTCCAGAAGATGATGTATCGCAGTACTCAAAGCCTTCTGGTATTGAGAATCTGAATGAGTTCGTTTGTAGGTTATTTGAAGATCCTCAAACGGAGGAACTTGGGTATGAATACTATCAGAGATTGAAAGAGAGGCCTGAATTTAGACCAGAGGAATCAACTTTAGGGCATGTGATCAGGTACTTGCTGAGATTTAGGAAATGGGACTCCCTTTTATCTGTTTCTGAAGACTTGAAGATTTATTCTGTGTTG
>JANTPZ010129838.1:0-11576 GCA_025593235.1 Vachellia pachyceras
ATTGAATAAACAAAATGAACTCCATTTCACTTTGTCAATCACAAAACAACTCAATACACAATAATCCAAGTTTGGCTCAACCGAGACCAAGTATTTACATACAAATCACAAAGTCCAACTCGGATTCTAAGTAATCCATAATGCAAATACAGATTAAAAGTAAATACTCCCCTTTCGTCACTTCGAACTTCGGCTCACTCCATCTTCAAGAGGATGGAGATGCTCAGCTCCTCATAGATGATGGAAACATGCTCTGAATAGATGAGTGAAGCATGATGAATGGATGAATGGTGAAGGTAATGGATGAAGGTAGGGTTTGGAGAGTGTGTAGATGAGAGAAAAGATGAGAGTGTGTGTTTCTGCCTTTCTTCCTCAGCCTCCTTTCTTCTCTGTTCAAAAATGACCTAATTTAGCATGAGAAACTGTCATGGGTTGGATCCATTAAGCCGGGTCGGGTTATTTTCCTTCTGAGGTAAAAATTCAGGTTCTACGTGATATTCGCCGCGGCTAACTTCAGGTTTCGTCGGTAAACTTCAGGTTTCATCGCGGCGAACCTCACCCGAGAGTCCTTTGCCTGACTTCTTGAACTTTGGCCGCAGTGAATGTTGAATTGTGTCGCGGCGAACTTTTCCAGCACTGCTTCTCTTGGCCTTTTGTAAGAAGTTCCTAAAATGAAATAGCAAATATGGGAAGTATCATTTGCTCATGATGCAATTTAGGCACAATAAATCGTTATTCATTGCATAGGTGTCCAAAATCACATTAATCCACATCAATAACTCCTAATCTACATTTAAGCACAAAAAGGTCATGTATGGGCTAAAATTGACTCTAAGACTCTGAAAATTCAAGTAGAAAACTAATACAAATAAAGCTCAATCAACACTGTAGCGCCGGTAATGTGGTGTGTTACTGTAGCAGCTAAGTTTAGGGTTAGGGTGAAAGATAGGTGGTTTAAATAGAAGTAGTGTTAGGGTGTTATTTTGAATAAAATAATATTATATACATAGGGTGTTATTTTGAATAAAATAATATTATATACATATATAATTTAATTTTTTTCTTCTTCTTTTTTTATAAAATGAAAATATTAATTATAATACTAATTATTTTGTATAACTTATTTTAATAATAAGATAAGTTTACAATTTATAATTAATTATTTTTAAGAGGGATTTATTTTATATTTATTTTTTTATAAAATAAATATTCAAAATCTCATACTTCTTTTAAATTTTAATTTATTTTATTCTCTTTAACTAAATAAAATCTAAACAATAACTAACTAAAAATGGATGTTACAACTCTCCCCTCCTAAAAGAATTTTTGTCCTCAAAATCTGGCACAAGGACTAAAATACATATATACCTAACTAAATAGATGGGGGTACTCCTGCTTCATCTTATCCTCTGTCTCCCATGTGGCATCACCGAGAGTCATTCCTCTCCACAAAACCTTTACCAGAGTGATGGTCTTATTGCATAATTGCCTATACATGGGATCCACAATCTGCTCTGGCTCAACTTTATATGTCATATTATATCTAAGCTCTATCTCATTCGCTTTAATAACATGTAAATGATATGGTTGGTATTTCTTCAATTGCGATACATAAAAGACATCATGAAGGTTCGCCAACTGCAGGGGTAAGGTAATTTTGTAAGCCATAGGCCCCAACCTCTCCAAAATCTCATAGGGTCCCATAAAGCGAGGGGCAAGCTTCCTTGCTTGAATCGCTCTACCAATAAATTCCAATGGTCACCTTCTCCTATCAGCATAATTTTTATGTCTGCTCTGAGCTGTAAGAAGTTTTTGCTAAATCATCTTAATCTTCTGAGTAGTTTGGTCCACCAAATCTGGGCCCAATAAACTCCTCTCACTCAATTCTGTCCAGCAAATTAGAGACCTACACTTCTATATAATGCTTCATAAGGTACCATCTCGATGCTTGAGTGATAGCTATTGTTATATGTAAACTCAGTTAAAGGAAGGTAACTATCCTAACTTCCTGTCAGCTCAATAGCGTATGCTCATAACATATCCTCTAAAGTCTGTATAATCCTCTCTGTTTGTCCATCAGTTTGAGGATGATAAGCGGTGCTAAATTTCAAACGAGTCCCCATACTTATAGTGATCTCTAAAAATGCGAAGTAAATCACGGATCACGATCTGACACAATGCTATCTTGCACCCTATGCAACTTGACAATCTCCTTCACATAAATCATTGCTAATTTCTCAAGAGAGTAGTCAGGAAGTGATCTAATTTAGTTAATCTATCAACAATGGCCCATATGGCATTATGCCCAGCTGTAGTTGGAGGGAGACCTATAATAAAATCCATAGAGATGCTATCCTATTTCCTCTTTGGGATCTCTAAATTCTACAACAACCTTGAAGGCTTTTGATGTTCAATTTTGACTTTCTAGCAAGTTAAACAACAAGTAACAAACTCGGTCATATCTTTCTTCATACCTCTCCACCACCAATTTTGCTTGAGGTCATGGTACATTTTAGTTGCTCTAGGGTGAATTATATATTTACTCCTATGAGATTCATCAAGTATAAGCTTCCTTAATTCTCCGTCATTAGGGAGGCACACCCTTTCTTTATACCTCAGTGTCCCATCTTCACCAACCTTAAATTTTGATTCTATACCTTCTTCAACATCTTCCTTGAGGCCCAATAGGAAGTCATCCTCAAATTGCATAAACTTAATCTCTTTCCAGGTTACATTCTCAATGGTCAGAGCTTCCATGGTAGTGATCAACCCTGATATTATATCAATAGGGGAATTTTTCACATATTCTAATAACTTGTGTTCCCTTACCATCATCTAAGCTGCATGAATCGACTTTCTACTTAAGGCATTGGCTACAACAATCACCTTCCCATGATGATATATAAACTAGTAATCATAATCCTTAAGAAACTCCATCCTCCTCCGTTGCCGTATGTTTAGCTCCTTCTAGTCAAACAGCTACTTCAAAATCTTATGGTTATTAAAGACCTCAAAGTGTGAACCATAGAGATGATGTCTCCAAATATTCAATGTAAATACCATTGCCACCAATTCTATATCATGAGTAGGTAGTTCTCTTCTTGTGGCTTCAATTGTCGAGAAGCATAAGCAATTACTCTGCCATTTTGCTTTAGCACACACCCTAGACCCTTTTTAGAGGCATCCATATACAAGATGAAGGTCTGGATAGGATCTGGGATTACAAGTACCAGTACCATAGTCAATTTAGTCTTAAAATTTTAAAAAGTTGTTCGGTACTAATCGTTCCATATGTACGGCTAGTCTTTTCTGGTTAATTTAGTCAATGACATAGTTATCTGTGAAAAACTTTTAATAAATCTTCGGTAATAGCCTGCCAATCCCAGAAAGCTTTGGGTCTCTGTGACACTCTATGGTCTCTACCAATTCAACACTGTATTAATCTTAGTGGGGTCCACTGATAATTCATCAACTGATACAACATGACCCAAAAATTTAACATCTTTCAGCATGAACTCGCACTTAGACAGCTTCACATATAACTTATGCTCTTTCAATGCTTCAACACTACTCTGAGATGCTCCTTATGTTCTTCCTCATCCTTAGAGTAAATGAGGATGTCATCAATGAAGACCACTATAAATTTATCCAAGTAAGGCCTAAAGATCCTGTTTATGTAATCTGTAAAGACTGCTGGAGCATTGGTTAGCCCAAATGGCATAACAAGGAATTCTTAATGGCCATACCTCATTCTGAATGTAGTCTTTGAGATGTCTTAGGCTTTTACCCTTAATTGTTGGTAGCTTAATCTCAAATCAATCGTCAAAAACATGGATGCTCCAGTCAACTGGTCAAGTGGATCATCAATCCTAAGCAAAGGATACTTATTATTTATTGTTGCCATATTCAGTTGACAATAATCTAGAGATATGACCTGGCTTACCATACTTGAAACAAATCAAGCATTTTCCTTGGGCATCCTCCCACACTTAGCACACTTCTGAGAATTGGCCGTACTTGATTGAGGTCTAGAACTCGATCTCGTAACTCTAACAAGATTGTATTGTCATATTGCCGAGGAGGACCATTATGATAAGGAAAGGGGGTAGAATTAGTCCTTCGAGTGCTCACGACTCTCCCTTCCTATGATGAACACCATAGGTCATCAAATGTGTTAATAAAATATAAACAAATTCTAATTCTAACTAAAGGGAAGTGCACATGCTATGGTATTTAAATTGCCATGCCCTCTAGAAGTATAATGAAATCATATTTTCAAAAAAGCATTAACTCAAATGAGAGAATAAACTAACAATATATACAGTAGCTCTGATACAAATAATGTAACATCCCGAATTTTGATCCGAAATACTCAAAGAAATTTTTTGCCATGTGTAAATAAAGAGGATTTCTAATATCAATTCATTAAAACATGTTATCAATCCAGCCAAAATACACATTTCTAATAGCAATCCAAATCCTCCCCTCCTCTTGCAAATATTAAATAGTTCAAGGACCATTTCGCAAATTGGAGGTCTGTAAATAGCCCTTCCCTCTTCACAATTTTGTGCAAGATGATGTTGGTGAAGGGAAACTCTTGCGAAATTCATTCTAGAGAGAGAAAAGAGGAAGAGAGAGAAAGTGATCAAGGTGCCTAATCAAGGATTAAGAGCAAGATTAATGTTAGTTTAACCTATTTCAATCTCTAATTACCTTGATTAGTGATTAATCAATCTATTACTAATATCTTGTTTATGCGATGGTTGGATTGAGTTTGAAATTGACAAGAACTCTCATATCTTGTTTATGCGATGGTTGGATTGAGTTTGTTTGATGATTGTATGAATTTTTGGACATCAAACCTAAGAGAAGGTGCTGACCTAAATTCCATATGCATGTAGATGAATGTTTTTATGTTGAGTAATGATTGGAAAGGGTCCAAAAGTAAGATTATGCATGTCTAAGGAAAGAGAAGTTGAAAAATCATGTTGTTAGAATTTTTCTGTACTGTTTAGACCTACAAGAAAAATGGAAGAAGTAATATGATGTTGATCTTTCAATGAGTTTAAAAATGAAAAATTGTATAGGCTACAAGTGAGAAACCAAGTTTGGAAGCATTAGAAACAAATATTGAAATTTTGTGCAATAAGCTCCCTAAGATGTTGTTTAAAAGAATTAATAGAGAAGGAGGTTTCCTTTGAGCTATTTGAGCTTTAAAATGAAATCTACCTGCAAAGTTATGGGGGAGAAGCATGTTAGATAAATTTTCAAGCCTAAGGATGCAAAGTTGTAAAGTTGAGGTTAAAGAGAGCAAGTAGAAGTAGTTAGGAAGAAGTAATGTGATCAATGGTCTTAATGAGTTGTTCATTTATATGTGACGTTGTTTAGGATCATTGAACATTAGAAAGGAGGGAATAGACACTCAAGAGACCAAGAAAAGCAAGGAGAAGAGGTAGCTTAGCAATTGTTGTTTTAATTACATTTCATTGTATTTATTTCATGATTACTTTCTTTGCTATGATTTGGATAACATGCCATGATGTTAATTATAAGGTTATAACATGATAAAGATTTGTCTTTGTTCTATGTTGTGTGACATATAAGGTATGCATAGCATTTTAGGTTAGGCAAGTTGAGCACGTATTATATTTTAAAAGAATGTACGTGATTGAATAATATTGGCTTATGCTACTAAGATTCCCAATAATCTTACCCCAATCAATGTAACTAAACCCTAAGGCTAGCTTTATCCAGGAAGAGAAGAAAGAAGGAGAATGCTTGAAGGTTTGGTAAGTGCTTGATGAGCATTTTTGGAAAATTGTAAATACCCATAAGGGTATTTGATCCAACTAAGCCACAAATTGTAAACTTAGGTTGCTGGTTAGCCTGGAAAATGGATCAAGAATATTAATTTTGATTTCCAAGGATTGTAAAGTGACAACCCCAGGGTCATTCTCACCGGAAGCTAGTCGCGTACCAATAATCCTTAGATCGTGATTATGTTTGTAATGCAAATGCAATCGGTTTCAATTCGAATTAAGCTATATACCTAAACTAATTACAAAATAAAACTTGTTAGTGTGTGGAGAAAAGGGGTGAAATGGTGTTAGTGTGTGGGTAGGTGAAATGGGAATAAGAGTGTTCTCCTCTCTTGTTCTATTCAACCTCTGCAGCCTCCTCCTTTACTCCTTTCGAAAATACCCTAAAATAGCATTAGAAATCGTTCTGGGCAGGATCCATCAAGCCGGGTCGAGTTATTTTCCTTCCGGAGTAAAAATCAGGTACTGCACGATATTCGCTGCGGTGAACCTCACCCTAGAGTTCTTTCCCTGCTACTTGAACTTTGGCCATGGTGAAATTTACATTACACCGCTGCGAAATGCTCACAGTTTCTTCTCTTGCCCTTTTATACAGAGTTCCTGAAATGAAATAGCAAATATTGGCAGTGTCATTTATTCATGATGGAATTTAAGCACAATAAATCATTATTCATGGCATATGTACCCAAAATCACACTAATCCAAATCAACAACTCCTAATCTCAACTTAAACACAAAAAGGGTCATGTATGGGCTAAAATTGACTCAAGACTCTGGAAATTCAAGTAGAAAACTAATACAAATAAAGCTCAATCAGTATTGTATGTTGATTATAATGATAGCATCTGTAGAAGGAGATTTTAATTTCAAGCATGCTAGAATAGGTCAAAATGCTCCAACGACATTAATATTGCAAGTTAAAAACAACCATACCTCAATTAGACAAAGTATGATCAGATGGGGGATAAAAGTCAACAAAAATTGGATGTAAAGTTGACAATCTCATTTTGATGCAATTAAGTGAGTTAGGATATGATATTTTACCATCAAATAGATCTAATTTATCCCTTTAAAATGAGTATTAATTCACCGAAATTTGATAATCATGTTAAGAGATATGTCCTTCCAAAGTTGGATAAAAATATTGGAAAAATAGAAAATGACCAAATGAACAGTAACTTTTGAAATTGAAACTGTCCAGTACTTATTTATCCTCTCAATTTTGTCTAATTATCTTCTCACAGAACTTGGAATCACTCAATTACGATTTTCCACAATTAATTATAATTTTTCAAATTTAAAGCCATTTTTAAAGAGTTATGAATAGTAATCTGAGAACAAAACTTTTCAAACTTCATTTTCATATTTCATGGCCAGCTAAGTGATTTCAAATGCTCCCACTTGGTATGTTAAAAGGTATAAAGTAAGGGTGTTACACATTTTTTGGAGTATCATAGAACTCTAGGAGAAGAAAACCATGATCTATTTGCAACAGGGATAATGTTCATGGGAGGACTCTAGGGATGTTACAATTAGGCATTACGATGTTACAATTGGTATTAGAGCCTGGTTCCCTCCATCTTGTGTTGTCAACCTTGTAGACATATTATGTGGAGTATCGTAGAACTCCATAAGAACAAAATCATGCTCTATATGCAACAGAGACAATATCTACGAGGAAGGGCTCTAGGGATATATGTTGCATAATTTGATAGTGGTTTCTATAGGGATTTTTGAATCTCACCCTCTCTTTCAATAAAATAAAGCTAAGGTGGGTAGCTTAAAAGGCATGGAAGTGGTGACTAAGGAAGCATAGAAGATGAGAAGGAAGCATAAGGAGGAGGAAGAAAGAAGAACCTCAATTATACTTATTTTGGTTTAATTAGTAGTTTAGGGTTTATTTTTTATATAAGCCTTGATGATTTAAGAGGGTATGTATATATTTTTTTATAAATTATGTATACATTAAAATGAGATAGAATGCAACTGTGGGAGGATGTCAATTCACATGGTAAAGGTAACTATAATCCATGATGGTAGGTAAGTGATCGAACCGGCTTGTCATCTTCCAGTTTATTCAAAATACGATTGCACCAAATAATGTATTATAAGCACAACCTATCATTCTTATCGAGGAGCACTTTTATTGGAAAACTTAGTCTAAGTTGGATATCAAAATCATGTTGAACTGGGTAAAATGGGGGGTTTTGGTTTGTAAACACCATGGTATAATAACATAACAATGCAAGAAGTAAATCTTTTTGGTATTTTTCTTTAACAATGGTATGTTTGAATTAAATTGAAGATATGATGAGATATGCTCTTGATGATGGAAACTCAAATGTTATTGCTTTCAAAATGATATGGAAGTTTATAACTCTCCAAGTCTAGATAAAAACCCCAAGCAATCACTTAGGTCCAATTGTTTAATTAGCGAAAACTTACTTTGGTCAAGTCTACTTAACATATTGTTGAAAACCACTTAGAGCGCAATTGAATGGATGATGTAAGCACTCTAATGATTGTAAATCAATCACATTGTTTTTAAAATAATGAATCAATCACAACTGCAATGCATATATGTAATTCAACATAACACAACATCCGATCCAAATATATAGTTTAATCACAAGATCACAAATATGTAATTAAGGTTTACATAACAGTAGCAATTCCTAAATCTAGAAATACCCAACACAAGTTCAAACATAGATTAAGCTAAGAAAAGCTCCCCTAATGTATCCATAAACTCAAGCTTTGTTGTCTTTCACTAAGAGACTAAGGATTTACCCTCTCATTGCTTTACAATCGTAGCTAGCACCACAGGAAAATTATGCCATGACAGGAGTGCAAATGGGGATGGAAATATGGAAAGGAAGGTGGTCAAAGAGGTTAGGATGGTGTGGAATTGCAGAAAATGGTGAAGAAATAAGGAAAATGGAAGATGAATGGATGTGGAAGTGGGAGATTGAGAGAGTAGTAATGGAGGATCTCCTCTGCAAATCTGCAGAGTGAGAGATGTATGGGTCATGGTGGTTGCTCCCCTATGTGAAGATAGAGAATAACCTAATTCAAAACTCATGGTTTCACTTATACGAGCTCAAGTCACGACCTGGATAAGTGAAGTCGCAACCTAGAAGGTCAGAGCCTTTCAGCTTCGTTGGAAATACCTCTAGATCTCAACCTTATATTTGAGGTCTCAACATAAGAACTTGAGGTCACAACCTAGGACATAGAGGCACTTCTAAGGTCATTTTTAGCTTTAAAGAGACTTGTGGCTCCTTCAATGATTCATCTTGAGTCTTTAAATCTCTTCCAAATGCCTGAAAGTAAAGCCAAAGAACTTTGTAAAAATTAAACAAATTAAAGACCAAGGCAATTAAAGTTTGAATGAGATAAATGAGCCTTTTACTATTAAATAACTAAGATGTAATGCATAAATCAACATAATAAAAAAGGACACAAATGCATGCAAAAAAGGGGTAAAAGTTTTACAAAGTACCATAAAACACTCAAGAAAGCATGTAAATTGTAATATCCACCATTTTCTGTAAATAAGCACAGAAGCCAAATTCATAGATATGAGAGAAGATGTCAATGGACCAAAGAGACCCTGGTCAATTTAGTCCCAAGGCTTTGAAATTACTGAGAATATAAGCCAGGGACATAAACGTCATTAAGTAAAAAGACCAAGGGCAATATGATCATTAGATAAAAAGGGCCAAACCAGTAATTAGAAGTTAAGTCAGAGCCCACAGATAGAAAGAGCAGCAAAACTTGATGTTGTTTGGCCGGAAGTCACAGAATCATAATTGGTCTGGTGCATGGAAGTCAGTAGGAACTTCAGAGTTAAGTGTGCTCGCCCTAGAGCAATTCCAGGATGGGTGACCTTCTGGGAAGGGACCCGTATGTCATTTAATAAAAGACCAAGGACATAAAGGTCTTTCAGTATCAAAAGAAAGGGCAAAATGGTAATTTTGGAAAAAGAAGAGAAAGTTGAAGGGTATTTTGGTCATTTGACAAAGTCATAGTCAAAGTCAAAGTCAAAACAACCAGTTGACCAAAATATCAGAAAATTTACAGATGCCCAATAGATAGATCTCTACTTATGGATCGCAATGACGAAACACGGATTTTCCAAATTCAAATTAGATTTCTATTTATATAATTTTGAAGGGTGAAAAAGGGGAAAATAATTATTTAAGGTACAAGGAGCCCTCCAAAAATTTAGAGAAAAATATAGAAAATCTAGTGAATTATATAGTATTTAGTAAAATTATTATCCAATGTACAATTAAGGCAAGTTTCCCGAAAATTGGGAAAAAGACCCGAAAAATACCTGAAAATCCCCAAAAAATAATTATTTCAAAAATTAATTTTGGAAAAGCTAGAGGGAATTTTGGGAAAAAAAGGGCTTCAGAATCAGTGAAAAATGTAGTATTTTTCAAGGCCCTAAAAGAAATTTGCTCTCCGATTATTCCGTTTCAGGGATTTTGGACAGGGTAAAATAATCCTGTAAAAGTTGAGATAATCAAAGGGTATTTTGGGGATAATAAATTTGATAGATTCAAGATGGAATTATGGAGATTAAATGAGAAATAAAATATCTCCAGAAAAGTAGAAAAAGATTTACCGGAATAAAGTTAAGTTTACCGGTAAAAAGTGCAATCGGTAAAAATAACCGAATGGTAACCAGTTTGGTTAGTGTAACCAAGGCCCAAACAGATTTTTCCCCCTTAATGACAGCCATCATTACACCTTTTCAACATCCAATAAGGGCTTAGCATATGTTGCTTGTGTGGGCCAATAATAGCCCTTAGATCACACTTAGATTGCAAGATGCAATCTTAGCCCTACATCTCATTAAGCATGAATTAATAAATCAGCATATATCCCTTCTTCTCCAGCCATTTTTCACGAGACATCCACCAGCCAAGGAAGAGAGAAAGTGACGCCATTCTTGAGGGAGCAAAGAAGAGAAAGCTTGGTGGAAATTCAAGGTAAGGAAGAGAACCACCTAAAGCTATATATGAAATTGATCCTTGCAACTTCCTCTTCCTCTTCCATGGATTAAAAATCTGATTTGAGCTCTCTTTTCTCAAGTTCATAACCTAGGGTTCTTGAGAGAAAAGTGAGAAAGAGAGGGATTTAAAGCCATTTATTGGTTGCAAAAGCTTCCTCTTGATGAAAGAAGCATATTGATGTTGTTGTTGTGATTGTTGGTGGTTGTTTTGATGATTTTTGTAAATTTCAAAAACATGAAGAATTAGGGGTTATGCTGCCCAATTTTCCACTTGGCATAGGAGAGCAAGAATCATGTTTTCCCATGCATGAATGAGAGTTTGGAAACATGAATCAAGTGGTAGAAGTGATGGAAGTTGAAAAATTCATATTGTTGAATATGTGTGCACTGTTTCGGTCTGGTCTGGAATCTGATGAAGATGAATTCTTTTGATGATTTTTATGCTTCCAATAGATCCAAAATGAGTTTTTGTGTAGGTATACAAGTGTTCATCATTTTTAGATGCTTGTATATGAAATTGGAATTTTTGGAAGTTAAAGAGTAAGGGCTGTGAAATTCATTTTCTGGTGGCAGTGTAATTGTAACGTGATTTTATGTGGTCAAATGTTGTCCAATGACCATGTAACTTTCCAGAATTAAAGGAGACTTATCAAGCTATCATATGGGTTAATTGGACTTGTGTAACAGGAGATGTGAATTTTTGAAATTGTGTCCTGTTTCTGGAATGAAATCTG
>JANTPZ010129839.1:0-20629 GCA_025593235.1 Vachellia pachyceras
AAGGCGATTAAATTGGCACACGTATTTACGAATGAATATCCGTGCAAACCTAAGCACATAACGTTGAGACGTATGGGAAAAATAACTGAACCTTCCTATAATTCCATTGACCATGACAACAAGATGGTCGGCCGAGGAAGAATCGGATACCTTGGAGCTCCAAACATCACGACTTCCATCGACAGACTCTGAGGAACAAACTCCGTTATGTTGCACGCCCTGTTCTCCAGCTTCAAGCGAACAGAACGACGGCGACGGTGATAGCTTCAAGCGAGCAGAACGACGGTGAAGGGCGAGCAGAGGCAGGTCGGCACTTTTCACGAATGGAGCAAACATTCTGCCTTCAACCTCACTTTTCAAAACATTTCACAACCAGTAGGTGAGGGTAACATGGACTTTTAACAACTGAAATTAACCATTAAAAAGTCCCTTGGGACCTGACATCAATTATCAGAAATTTTGGGACCTTTTAATAGTTATTTATCTTCTTTGGGACTTATGGCTGATTTTCCCTAGAAGTAATGACTAATCAACCATTATCATGGTGATTTTTCCTTAGTATTTTAAGGACTTGACTTGCTTGTTAAGTCAGCATTCCTCTGTTTGGTGAGACCATCCCACACACTTATTAAGGGCTCGTTTAGAAGTCCATTTAAAAATAGTTTTTACAAATTTAGAGGCAGAACCTAGGTTTTTGAGAATATCTTTTACAGATTCCGAGGTAAAATCTAGGTTTTAAAAAATTGTGTTTAGAAAGTTATTGGCTTTTACAGAGTTTGAGGCAAAAAAATAGGTAGGAAAGAGAGAGAAAGAAAAAGTATGAAAGAAAAAATTCATTAGGAAAGAGGGTGCGATTTGACAAGAAAATAGTTTTTTCAAAACCTATATTTCAAACCGAGATTTTGTATCCAAAATAGCTTTTCAGAATTTTTTTTATACTTGGATAAAACCTAAATTTTGTATAGATGTTCCAAACAAGCCCTAAATCGGATGTTAGGACCTCCATATATGGAGCTCGAGAGTGATTAACTAACTACGATATTATCTAACACCTCTAGGAGGTTTAATTTGGGCTGTAAAGTTTGTAAAAATGTGGATGAGAACTTGATATATAAGTACCCGATTATCAAAGTGCATGTCCGAATCCAAAGCATAGAGTTTGAACTCAAACCTATCGCCATAATTAGGCATCTTGGGTCCACTCCACAGCTTCTTGTTCCAGTCATTAAGTCCTTTTTCAATCCCACCGTGCTCATTCCCTAGTGCATCTTCATTGCCAGAGAACCCTTCTGGCGGCCCTCTCAGTGTCAGCGGGATGTTCACCATCACCCAGTGAGCCACCGGAGCGGGGTGGCCACTTGGGTTGACGGCATCAATGTCCTCCACCAGGAGGGCCAAGCTCTTGGCTTGATCAGGCACGTTGTGCCACTCCAAAGGGGGAGATATGTTCCACTTGGTCTCTATACCTTCTTGTGCGCAGTATCTTGGTAATCTTGGTCCTCCTCCTTCCTTTTCTGTTGCAGGTGAAACTAACTTGAATTCTTTGCTTGCCATTTTAGGGTTTGAGGATCGTCTGTCAATTAACTTGGAGGAAGACGATCGATGCTATGTTTGGTATATATAAAGAGGTGGTGTGGTAACAACTAACATGTGCCATGAGCAAAGAGAGTCCGGTTTTGATACCTATGACAACACTTGTAAGGGGATGCTTTGTTTTGCATAATTTTTCCCTTCATATTCTTCTAGGGTATGTTTGGTACGCATAATTGATTTTGATGGAAATGGATTTAGACATGGAATTTAAAAGTAGATTGGTATGTCTTGGAAATAAATGAAGATTTTTATGTAAAACGACCAAAATGCTCCTATCATTAAAATTGCTCCCTCAATCCTCCATTGCAAACCTCAAACCCCCGGCCATCAGTAGACCGACCACCCCCTACTGATCCGGTATCCCCTGCTCATTCTACCGACCACCCCCTGCTTATCCAACCGACCAACCACCAAACCTCAGACTCCCCATTGCAGATCTTAAAGACGAAGATGAAGTGATGGGGTCTCTCACAGATCTGTCGTCGTCGACTAGGTATCTTGAAGACGAAGACGAAGCGACGAGGTATCTCGTAGATCGGAGTTGCTCGTTACTGAACGCAGTGGTCGGAGATGCTCACTAACGAATGGGTATCTGGAGGTGGTCGCTAATGAACTGTTGTGGTCGAAAGTGATGCACGTCATCACTGGGGTGTCGTGGGTGCCATGGAAAATTGCAAGAGGTCACCGTCATCGGTGACAACGATGGTTCTTGCTCATTGGTGACAACAGTGATTACAAGCCTAAGACTAAGATGAACATGGAGGAGGGCAAGGTTAGAATTCCATGGAGCCTTTTACAATTCCATGGATCACTACATGGAAATCATTTCCAACATTTTTAGTTGAATTGTCTTCCACATGGAGTCCATTTCCATAACCTTTTCTATGTACTAAACGCACTTTGTCATGGAAATGAATTCCATTTCTATATCCAACTCCTTAATTTCAATGTACCAAACAAACCACTAGTTCATGCAAAGTATGTCAGGTACGAGATGGGACAGTGAGCAAAGGGAAATTTTTTTAAGTTGAGTTTAAAATAAGAGAAAAATGGGGTTAAAAGTTTAATTAATTTTTTTTTACTTTTATCTTACATCTTACTTTATTAAAATTTTATAAATTCTTTTTTTTTTCAAATTTAATTCAAAAATTTTCCCTCCACTCCCACCGAACAGCCCCTTAGTTGTGAGAGGCTACTCTAAACTCAACCACTTTAGATATCTGCTGTGTCAAGTATAATTAACTTTATGACATTTCTTACTAAAGTCAATTAGGGATGAAAGAATTTCTATTTAGGTAAAAGGTTTGAAGTTAGAATTGAATCAGTGCAATTTATAAGGGTCCATTTGAATATGTGGTGGTTGAAATAACTTTTTGATAAAATAACTTTTTGGAAAATGAAGGTAAGGTATAAATTAGAATATGTGATGTAATTTATATTTGGATTATAAGTAACATAAGTTATTTTTTATGAAAAGTAAAATTTGTTTGAATAAATATATGAGAAGCAAGTTTCAGTGAAAAATAACTTAAAAGGATATGAATTTTATTATACGTATGTATGGTATAATTTTAAGAGAAATATTTATTATTGAGAAAAATTTGAAAATACTAAAACACTTAATTAATAAAATAATTTTGTTACAATATTTGTAATTAAATTTTAAAACTATTTTTAAAGAGAAATACTTCACTTTCACTCTCTCTCTCTCTCTCTCTTTTTGCCGATCACTTTCACTCTCTCAACCTATGGGCACAGAGGGATACACTCATACACACAGTAAAAAGCAAAGACATTGTTGGAAAAAAGTTTTTGAATACCACTCACCGTGAGGCTCTGCATCGCTGAAACAAAAAAAAAAGTTATTTTTTTTAACTTTAAGTCAATTTGAGGCTTAAATACGGATAGAGAACATGCAATACCAAACAACAATAAATGAGACTGCTGTTGAAAAGCAGCGTACCAAGTATTTGGATGGAAGAGAAAATTTTTGTGAGCTAAATATAAACTGAAACAACAAAAAGTTATTTTTTTTAAGTCAATTTGAGGCTTAAATACGGATATAGAAAATGCAATGCCAAACAACAATAAATGAGACTACCGTTGAAAAGCAGTGTTGGAATGGATGAAACACCGTCCCAAATGAGCCCTTGGGATTGTTTGGTACTAGGAAAGAGAAATTTTCTGTGAGCTAAATTTAAAAATATTAAAGTGGGGTTATAAAATAACAAAGATGTGTTATAAAATAAGAAGGCAAGAAAAAATAATTACAAACTTCTAACCCCATATCTCCATTCTTTTTAAATCCAATTTGAAAAAAATTTCCTGCTCACTTTCCCTCCCCTCCAAACAGACCCTTGTGCTACATGGTCAGTCTAGTCCTAAATGTAAGGGGCTAGCAATATGATTATCTTTCACCTCAAATGAAAGAACAATTAACTTTGTCTCCATCAAAACATCCCTTTCGATTGTACAGAATAAAGGAGGTTTCAGGATAATTATAAAGCGGATGATATGAAAAATTAATACATATTTATAGTGAATAACTAACCCATCCAATTTCTAAATATTTACAATTAGTTATCTAGGAGGAGGAAGCCATTTTTAATACCGTCTCACATGATACGTTCACCTATTACTACATTACTACCCACGTTAGAGAATTCATATTCGCACTTTAACAAGGGTTCCACAGGCCCAATGCCTGTATTTCACTATAATTTGTTCACTCAAGCATTTTGTTGCCAATGTGACGAAGAAAAAGATCGTCAAGTTTCTGGCAAAATTAGCCCCACTTAACCCTTCTAATTGAAACCACATGAAGTTAAAGGCAAAAAACACAGCGTTCTGCCAGTATACAAATAAAATTACATCAACATCCACCATTCAAGTTTCAGCTTGATACACAAAGCTCCTGTATACGTACGTGAAAAAGCTACTCTTCCATGGTATCTCCTCCTTCAATCACTTCGACCGCCTCCCTCAACGGGGTAATCTTTGTTAAGAGAACCTCTGTACCAGAGAACAGGATCAAAGTATTTTAGACACAACAAATTCCTTAAACCAAAGCGCACACAGAAGACGATTGAGAATCACTCTTTGAATATCGCCTCAAAACCCCGACATAGAAAAACAACGTTATCCAACTAATTTCACACATGTATAACATATCTATCTTGCTTATGGCATGGAACAAAAACACAAGCAGCACTTCACAAAACCTTGTCCCTAAGCCACACACTTTCCAAATGGTAAGATAACAACTTAGCCTATTGCCCCATTCCCCAATTGTCTGACTAATAAAGAAACACATCCCGGGAAGGTAAATTGAAGTCTAGAGTATATTTGTTAATAAGCGAACAAAGTGAGACACTAACCAGTCTTCTTAGGGAAGGTAAAGCCTTTCGGGTTCACATATGTACGAGGATTTGGCAGGAGATGGTTCCTGAGGTACTCTTTATGTCCCTGTGCAGTATCAAATAGAAGAGAACAGATAAATAAAAGTTACTTTAAACCGCCTCAAACAGCAACATGTACGATCCGGGATCAAAGATCTAACCTTCGTTATCACACAAACATCAACGTTACTTCCACTTCCCAAGTCATTAAATATACCAGCACATATTGCCTCTACCACTAGCTGTACCCCTTCATCCCTCTGCACCAAATAAAAGTGTTCATACAAAATTAGAACTCAGCAAAAAGACTAAACCTAGAATTGATAACAGTATCAATGTAAATCTTCGATAACTTTTTCCATTTTTTGGGACATAAGGGTCTTTACCAATACCATTTAAAATGATGCTAGTGTAACAGCTTTTAAGGGTCTCGTAACAAAGAGCTCTATTGAACAGGACATGACTTTTAACCCATAATATGCATACCGTCAAGCCTTCCTTGTATTTAGACTCAAATAGAGACATTGCAGCAAGTGAACCCGATCCCATTGTTGCAAAGGGGAGTGAATCAGTTGATCCATGTGGATAGATCTGAACAAACATATTATCAAAGGTCAGAAAAAAAAAATCAAATCATATGTATTGCAAAACAATAAGTACAAGGCTTTAAGCAACGAACTCACAGTATGCAAATGAGGTCCGGTGACATCCACCCCACCAAGGACTAAAGCAGCCTGGACATAACCTTGATAACTGGACAAAATTATGAAAAGTCAGGTTGACAGCCAAATTGGCAGTGTAATTTCACTTGAAGAGGAAAGTTCTGAAACTCAACTTGAAAAGATGTTTCTTCAGAAGGGTCAGTGCTGTAACAACTCTTGATTCTCTACCAGTATGGTACCGATGTAGTTGCAGTTGTGAGCTAACCATGTCTACAGTGAGAAAACCATGTCTACAGTGAGAAAACAATTTCTATTTTAGGTGGTTATACAATATTAAAGATGATAAAAAATTACCACCAGCCATTTGACAGAGGCCATGAGAATGCAAAAATACTAGGAAATCAATAGTAAAAACAGAAATGTGTTAAGAAAAGAAGCAGACAGCATTACATAAAGGATCCAAACAGATACCTGTTACTGCCTCAGTGTCAGCAGCAGTACCTGCACCACAGCAATATATGTTTGGTGCCATATAATGGATCTTCTCACAGTTTTTATCTGCAACTATGGGCCCTTCAGTGGCCCTTGTATCTGCTCCAAGAATGACACCATCCTGACCATTTAACCAAAGATAAAGTAATATTCAATCCAAAAAGAAAACAGATGAAATATTATTGAACTACTACTATATATTTGGAAGAACCGCTATATTAGAGCATATTTTGCAAAAGAGCCGATAGAAGGAGAAAATTGTAAAATAGAACTGCATAAAACTTCATTTAGAACAAGTGGGAGTGCAGCAAAAATCGGAAGTAAATAGATCATTAAGAACATGGAAGATGAATGATCCATTTCTTCTTTCTTTATATAGGCCATTTAGTAAAGTAGTCAGTTGATGAAAACAATGTAAAATTTCAGATTCTTTCAAATTCATGAATCGTGACATACATATAGTCATATACTTATAGCCACTTTACTCCATGTGGCATACCAAGTACCAGCATAAGGAAGGATAAATGAAAATCTCAAATTCAATCTGCATACAGAAAGTGCACACTGCACTTCAGAATTAACATGTTAACACAATCAATGTCTAAATTTTCAGATGCACACATGTAAGCCGTCCTAGGTTCTATGCTTAAACATGTTTTTTGCTCTCCCTTGGAATCAGGACCAGGTTCTGGAACCTAACGATGTTTCTGATATTGAGAGAAATGGTATTATGGAGAGTCGTGGTTTCATAAACATAATTTACAAACTATGAAATTCATGACTCTATCCAACTACACATAAAAGCAATGGAAAACTCTATACTACTACATACCCAATGTAGGAATAAGTAACAGCAAAAAGGGGCAGATAAAAGAATGACTCGAGTACAAGAAAGCATTAATACCTGGAAAATTAAACCAACAATTGTAGTTCCCGTCTTCAGGAAAGATTGGGGCTTAAGACCCTTCTTTTCAAGCATATCATTTCTTCGGCAGAGATCAAAATTAAATCCACCCTTGGGAGGAAGACTTCCCACAGACTTAGACATGATTTAAATTCAGGTTGACCTGCAAACGAATTGACAAAGGATGCTCGTCAGGCCTATCCGCCGGAGGATCAGACTAGCCCTAATTGCGGTGCTAGAGCTTCAACGAAAGCATAGCATTGTCAAAAGAAATACGCATCTCCCAGAAAAACAAGAATTCTTATGTACTGATAAATATACATTATTGTTTCACACCACATGCAATTCCTAAATTGATCTATAAAAGCAAAAGGAATAACAGAAACAAAAAACAATAAGACCAGAAACTAACTTGCACCGTCAAAGATCTAGGAATGGCGTGGCTCGTGCCCTACCGATTTAGAACTGAGAGAAGTTGGAGTTGAGAAGAGGGGAGCAAAAAGGGATTATAGACGATCCTTTCAACGTGTCTACTGCCTAGTGTCGTGGGAAGAAAGAAAGTAAGGTTCGCAAATTTTTTTTTTTTGTGAAATCCTAGTTTAATTGAACTGGGCTTTACAGCTAGCCTGTGCCCTTCTAGGACTAATATTACGAACACAGCCTAATTTTATGGGTCCAAACTGAAAATTTTTTAGCTTGAACTTAAATTGGATTCACTCTTGCCTGCATTTACTGTCTGATTAAATGATTATGTGTTTTGTTTGGGAACGCTTAGCTTGTAACCATAAGTACGTTTAATAGTGTTTTTCCGCAAAACGAGACAATCTCCTTCACATATTTGCCTCGGCTTATGTGAATAAGCCCATAAGTACTTCTCCACTGCTTTACCAAACGAACCTATATTACTATATTAATGGTTATATATACCTATGCTAAACTATGGGATTCCTTTTTCACACATGTAAAAAAGAGGTCGGGATAAAATGCACTCATACATAATTACTAATCGGGATTGGATCCATTTGAAGCGGCTAATTCTCAAAACGTGTTGAGTTAATATTCGAATTTTCACTAAAAATGATTATTTATTTAATAGGTCTTAAATTGATTAAATTTATCTATTTTACCCTTTTTTTTTAAGAGGGAAACTTTTAAATGTACATTTATGATCCATCACCTCTCTCTTCACAACAAAGGGCAAAAGTGAAAAACAACAGTTAATCACTCTGTCAACCTCTTGTATTTTGTCCCTGAATTTTCTTTCAGAGGACTGGGAATCTTGGACTGAAGGGAGTGTCTATTTTGTGTAAATAAATTTTATTTTAACAGGAAAAATTTTTCCCTTCTTGAATCCTTTCTGGGTGAAAGGAATATAAAGAGGAGTTAGGATTAAACAGATGTGCAAAAATTGTATCCAACACTCTCATCCATCTCCTAGCCTCTGAACTGAATTTCCTATTACTGTTCTGAACCGGATTTTCATTAGCTCTGGCATCTTACCTCGTATATACATAACAGTTATACGTGCATCTTCAATGTTCTCTGTCCGCTTGCTTCTTTTGAGGTGTGTTCATAACAAGATCATTACAGGGATTCATTAAATGCATTCCGTCTGACTACATCTATGAAATGCACTCTTCAAAGAGACATTAATATAGAATTTCGACATCAGAATTAAAAAAAGAGTGCAGATGATTTGACCAGCTATAGTGGTTATATCTGTTTATTGAAAGAACCTTTTACCTACTAAAATGATTTCAATTTTTTTTCCCTTATGGAAGCACTCTCCTAATTAACATGACCAATATATTCTGCTGCGTTACTCATCAACCATGCATTTGCAGCATAAGTACACTATAATACAGAAAACTGAGAACCAGGTTGTGGTTAATTATTTAACAATTAAGCATCCATCGCTGTCACTTCTCAAAATCATCAGCACAAAAACTAAGTGAAGGACGTCACTGCGACCATCAAACACAGTTTTTTGAATCAGATATTGCAATGAGACAAAGTCAGTATTTAGCCACCAACGTTGCTTCCCCTAGCACATGCCCTTCTATTGCCTCCATAAGCTTGTCCTTCGTCACCTATTCACAAAAAAACCACAACATCAGGGGGGGAACTCAAAATCTCAACTTTTTTCTTAGATATATATAGAAGACTCTGATCAAGAACAAGCATACATGCTCCAGCACTTTAAAAACATATATATAATATACTGATAAGATATTAGATATATAGAAGGTGGTTAATGGTTATAATACCTTGTTGCCTAGATGAAGCTCATCGTCCAAAGCGTAAAGCCTGAACTCGAACCTATGTCCATGATTAGGCAACCTGGGGCCACGCCACCCAGGGATCTTCCAGTCATTGTTGCCTTCTTTGATGCCGGCATAATCTCCACCGACCTCCTCCTCCTTGCCGGAGAATCCCTCCGGCAGTCCCTTCAAGGTCGACGGGATATTCACCACCACCCAGTGCACCCAGGGAACGATCGGGCCCCCCGGATCCGGAGCATCCACGTCCTCTACAACGAGAGCCAGGGTTTTGGTACCCTCCGGGAGGTTGTACCACTCCAACGGTGGGGACACGTTCTTCTTGGCGCCTTGTCCTTCGTCGGTGTAATGCCTTGGCATCTTGCCTTCGTTGTTTATCGTCGGAGACACCAGCCTGAACTCCTCGCTTCCGTCGCTCGCCATTGCTTCGTACGTCGATAGGTTTTGATACTGGACGGATTGTTGTTCGGTGATTGTGTTTATATGTAGGATCGGAATCTTCGGGAGGGCGTGTGACGCTTGGAGGTGAGTGGAGTCTCGTGGCGTCCAGAGAAGAGGAGGTGAGGCACGTGGAGGTTGGTGGAAGGTTGTAGACGAAGTTGAAGGATCGAGACGAGCGTGGCTGTCGTATGTGCATTTTTTAAAAATAACTATGGATATATTTCGAAATCTACCGGAAGAAATGAGTTTACGGATTCTGAGAAGAATTTACGGAATTTAAAAAAATTTACAGATTTCAAAATGATTTTTATAGATTTCAGTATGATTTTAATTTGATTTACATGTACCGTTGTGAAGAAGTTCTTCTCAAACATACATTAGGTTGCCTAAAACATATGCTAAGGTTAAACTTGTATGGTAGTTTTTAAAAGTGATGTATTGTTTATAAGAAAAATATGTAATAAAAATTTTATCTTAATTTATATTTTTCAAAACATAACATAGATAAGATAAAAAAAAAGGTTCAGATTTCTATTATCTACCAATCATATTTTGCATAAAAAACAAAAGAAACACTCTAATCAAATTCTTTATATTTATTATCACAAGTTTTTAAAGTTAAATAATAATATTTTAAAATTAATATTTGATTTAATAAATTGACATAAACAACATAAGAATCCATAAACAAAATGATCAAGGGTTTGATCCAGCTGCTAGAAGACTGGGTCACAATCCGTAATTGGCTTAGCTGGAGCCTGGAGGCAAGCCTGCCCAGTGTCAAAGTTCTATATTGGAGAAGCTCGGGAGGGTGTTGGGCTATATAAACGGGTGCGCTGCACACCCTCACAAAAGCTCTTTTGGGGGAGAGGGTGGGAGAGGGTAATGGCCCCGTGACAAGTGGTATCAGAGCCAGCCCTGAGCCTTCGGTCTCTGGTGGACCCTCCGGACGCCGACGAGATTGCCGGTGGGCCCCGCGGCGAGGTCGCTCGCGGATTGGCTGGGGGAGAATGTCAAAGTTCCACATCGGAGAGGCTCGGGAGGGTGCTGGGCTATATAAACGGGTGCGCTGCACACCCTCACAAGAACTCTTTTGGGGAGAGGGTAATGGTCCCGTGACACCAAACACTAGTGTCCTTGGCATTTCTAGCAGCTCATTATAGTGTCCTTGGCGTTTCTAGCAGCTCATTATCTTCTAATTACTTTGAGATTCGTTCTCATCTTCTGGTGAAATATTTGTTGCAGATGAAACCTCAATCACTACACAATATATTCTCTTTGCGATGGCGACTAAGGGAGCAATGAGCATATCGATATGGCCTCCTAGTGTTTGATGAAAATCCTCATTAAGCATTGGCATCATTATTTATTGATTTGTTGATCCCAAGGTACTACAAAAAACAAAAGAAGCCACTTTGTTCTTTATTCTCATTGTTGTTGCTCAATATTATTCTGTGATTCATCTGTTACATTACATGGAATGTCTGCAGAAGAAAACATGGAGGAAAGAAACAAGACAGACAAAGAAGATAAAGCTTTCATGGTGGATGCAACTAAGAGGAATCTGTATACGACTCTGAAGATCAAGTAGATGGTGAAATGGATGGTAAGTAATATCATATACGCCTTGGATCATGAATGGCCTTCTTCATACTGTTGTCAAGATTGGAACAAAAAACACAGTACTTCCCTCGAAAGTTTAGAACACCGAAATTGCAATCTTCCTCTTTTTGATGATCATTCTTATCTGCCACGTCTGGTTTCTGTTCTTCTGTTTCATCCCCTGCTTCATAAATCCTGGTGGGTGCATAAACCAAGTCAATCTTAGTAAGAATCAATAGAATTTTATCAACGCTGCTGTTGCTCCAGTTTCTCCCTTTGTCCCAAAACATCAAGAGAGCAACGACCAATCCTGATCCAACTCCAAAACCAACTCCTGTGAATACAAACTGCCAGTCAAATTCAACTCCTGAATCTGCATGTACAACACTTTTCGAAGGATTTGTTGAAATGCTCTCATCTCTGCTGCACTTTTGATGCAAAGGGAGCCCGCATAGTCCTTGATTACCAACGAAAGAAGATGCGTCAAATGATTGAAGCTGTGTACCTATAGGGATCTTTCCCACCAGATGATTATAGGCGAGGTTCAAAACTGAAAGGAAAGACAAATTTGCTAATTGTGATGGAATCTCTCCCTTAAAAGAGTTCTTTGACAGGTCCAAGGACTCGAGCTGTTGCAATTTCCCTATGGATGATGGAATGTGGCCTGAGAGATTATTATTTGACAAGTTCAGCCCATGAAGTGCTATAAAATCCATCATCTCTTCTGGTATTGACCCTTCAAAACGATTGGATGAGAAGTCGATGGACGTGAAGACAGTTAGAATTTTGATCAAGTTCATTTCCAGACCTTTCATCGTAACTACCACTCGATCCTGATAATTCACTTGGCTAAAGTTAAAGAAGTGAAAGTCGATCTGATTTGCCTTTGATGCTGCTTGATTTCTATCAAGCATCATTGCCTTCCAAGTCGGAAAACATTCTCCCGGCAGCTTTCCATTAAAATTGTTGAAAGCTAGATCAACAATTTGAAGCTCCTTCCAAACCATTCTCTTCATATCTGGACACCCAATAGGACCGTGGAAATTGTTTCCTCGCAATACCATGACCCGAAGTGTAGCTATTGGCTTCAACAAGCATGGAAACCCATCATCTATCTTGTTATTTCCAATGTCTAGCACCTCTAATGTGCTGCAATTGGACAGAGACTTTGGAATTGGCCCTTGTAATTTATTACTGCTAAGATCAAGTGTCTTCAGAGTACATGAAGCTTGAAAAGTATCAGGAATATTGCCACTGAGGTTGTTTTTTTCCTAAATTCAGCACCCCAAGAGTCTCACTTTTTGCCAGACAATGTGGAATCACCCCACTGAAGTTGTTGTAGGAAAGATCTAGCACTTGAAGATATGAAGCGTTGCAAATAGAAACAGGGATTCTTTCATAAAGATAATTGTGCGATAAAGAAAGAAAAATTGTGAAGGGGAGATATTTACCAATGTTTGAGGGGATAATAGAGCTGAATTTATTGTATGAAAAATCCAAATAAGAGGCGAGTGGAGGAAAATCTGGAAGTGTGCCTTGTAGGCGGTTTTCATGTAGGTCAAGCACAGACAATTTACTGTTAGAGCTAAGATTATATGGGATTTTCTCTCTCCCCTGAAGGAAATTGTGAGAAAGATTTAGTTGACCAAGATTGCCAAATTCCCAAAACCAGTTGGGTATTTTATCAACAATTCCATTGTTCGAGAGGTCAAGATTGGTTAATCTGGACATATTTCTCAAGAAACCTGGGAATTTTCTCAAATTGCAAGATGCCAACATCAAACTGGTCATGTAGGGAAAGGATAACTGATTAGCATTCTTAACATTTGCATCAACGGACAGGTTGTTGTTTGAAATATCAAATGTAGTTAGATTTTGAAGTCTAGCAAACGTATCAAGCCTTATTGTGCCATTGAACTTGTTCGAAGACAGTTGAAGGACCTTAAGCCCTTTGAGATGAAAAATAAATTGAGGAATAGGCCCTTCTAAATGGTTACTCCTCAAATCAAGAACTTGTAACATGGACAAAGAGATGTTTGAAAATGCATGCAACTGACCCTGAAAGAGGTTGTTGAAAAGCTCTATGCTCCGTAGCAATGGGTGCGAAAACAAGGACATGGGAATGCTCCCATTTAGGATATTGTTATTTAAATCGATGCTAACTAGCTTTAGAAGGCCTTTGAAATGTGCTGATGATACCCCACCACTTAATTTATTGTCAGATAGATCTATATGAGAAAGCTTCTTGGCCTTACCAAATGGTGGAATTGAACCTGTGAAGGAGTTAATGACAAGTCTATGTAAGTAAGCTCAGTAAGATATGACATTGAATCTGGCAGCGTTCCATCAAATTGGCATACAGATATATCTAATATTGACAGCTGCCTTAAGTTGCCTATGGAATCTGGTAATGCTCCTGAGAAATTTGTATGGCTTAGAATCAATGTTTGGAGAGATCCGTTCTGTGGGAAGTCTGGCAGAGAACCATGAAGACCTTCATTGTATGATAGATCAAGATAAGTGAGTGACTGTAGCTGGAAGATCTTATCTGGAAACGTGCCACTCAAATTACAAGAACTGAGATGCAGTTGTGTTAGATTTAAGAATTTAGCAAAGAAATCTGGCACTGTATCTGACAAGAAGTTACCATCCAAACGAATTATGGAGAGATTATGAAGTATATCTAGGGAGGAATCAATGGGACCTGATAGGTTGCAACCTGACATGCTCAGTGCCTGTAGATGAGGTAGAAAAGACGACAAAGCAGGACCCCATTCATTTCCCTTGAGCGCTATATTAATGCCATCTAGATACATTTCTCTAACTTCACTGAGGTTCTGAACAAGCTTTACCAGGCTCGGATTTTCAAGTTTAAGAGCTGAACCTCCTAATAAATAAGAAGTAGAGAGATCAAGAGTTGTTAACCTTGTGAGCTGAGCAATCTCCATTGGTATCTGCTCCATAAAACCGGCTCTTGACACATTGAAAGAAGTTAAGTTCTTCAAATTTCTAATTCTGGAAGGAATCACAGAGCTGAAGTTATTCAAAGCCAAATTCAAATGCTTGAGATATTGGAGACTGAAAAGAGTACTAGAATTGTCTAGTCCTCCTGAGATTGATTCCCCACTCAGGTCGAGACCAGCGACATGTCCCTCCTCGTCCCAAGTGATGCCACTCCACTCACTGCAAGGAACGCTTTCATTCCAAAGCACAAGTTTGTTGGAATCTCTAGAGTTGAATTTGAGGTTTTCCTTCAATTTAAGTAACAAAAGTTTCTGGTGCTCAAGACACTGGACAGAATCACCAGAAACCAGAGAGACGTTGAAACTAAGGCATGTCCAATAATTACAGAAAAGGAAGGGAAGCCATAGAAGAAATGATATTCTCATTGGACTTTGGAGTGTGCTGGGAGAAAGACTAGTAAAGGTGAAGTCTGAAGCAGGGAAGAAACTAGTGGTTACTTCAGGGAGTTCAAAACCATGAACATGAACTCTCAGAGGGCTTACGCTTTCTGGTTTCACCTGTCCAAAGATAGAGACACAGAGAAGAAAAGGCACAGAGAGGCAGAGTCGGGCGGGGCCTGCAGCAATAAGAGGAAGGGAAAGATCATAATTCCATTCAGGAGACTAGTGAGGAAGCGTCAGAGTAAAACTCAAAAAAGTCCAAGTCATTGTTTGATTTGCAGACAAAGCTAATAAAGTAGGAAGAAAATAGAAGAAAATAATTGTATATATGTGTTTCAGTTGAAGACTAGTGACTGATGCATATATATATATATATAAAAGCTTTCCACACGTTTCCGTGTTGACCCTTCTTGGCGGCTTGTGTGAAAGTTCTGTGTTCCTGCATGAAAGGGATGGAAGCGTAGAGTGGACCTAACTTTGAAAATTTACCTACTGGTGCACCATAAGACCGTTGAACAAACACAAGGCAAATAGAGATATACATGTATGCCTCTTTCCCATGTTCTTCATGATTCTTTTTATTCAACGGTAATTTTTTTTTTCAATCAAAAGGCATGTAATGGCAGTTTTGTAATGCACATCGCTGCACAATGAGCACTAGGCTGCATTATACTACCGTTGAAAAAATAAAAACAATTAGGGAATGTACAACGGTGCCAAATGGGCATACGATTTTGATACAAATCACTTCGGTAAATCCGGGGCCCCGGTGGGGACTTGCATTTCTTTTAACAGAGGATAACATCTGTCCATATTCCAAGATCTTTGTAGAAAAAATAATTATGTATGTCTTTGAGTTTTGCTTTGCCAGATTGGCTCCAAAAAAAAAGACCATTAACATTTACTTTAACAATATCACTATCTGGTTCGGCTCAATTCCTCACCAATCTAAGCTGCTTTTAGCATTCACCCTTACCTTAGACCACCCCTGCCACCCTAAAATCATTGGGTTAACTAATGAGTGTTGTGTTTAACGAAAGTGTCAATTCTTTACAACATGATGAGTCAAAATTTGAATCCACATTGAGATATGTTGTAATGTGCTCTCTAATGTCTCTCATTTTTGTTCCACTTTCCAAATGTTCGTTGTTTCTTTGAATTATTAGATTCTACATAAAATGAGTGATATTTTAATATCTTATAGAAAAATGTGCTATTGTCAATGTTCTAGAATTTTTCAAAGATTTAACATGATAATCTCTGTACTTGCTTTTTAATTTGAAGTATAACAAGAAACAACATTTAGAAAGTGGGGCAAGAATGAGTGTCATTAGAGAGCACATTAAAGAGAAGGCAGCAAACACCCCACTCAACATTGCTCCCTTTGAATAATTGTGAGGTGATATCAATCCAAACAAAATTTTCAGACACGCATGTCTCCTATGCAAAAAGCTCTTGAGCAAAATTGAATTTTAATCCAAAATTATTAAGGATATATTACATAACAAAACAAAATGGCAATGCTCAACAAAGATCAAGGATATATTACTCCCAATTTTCTAAATGTAAGTTTTAGCTTATATGTAATTTGCACTACAAATCATAGGTTTGTTTGGCGAAACGATTGTAAAAGTCAAACGTATGTTCAACAGTGTTTTTCCGCAAAGCGAGATAATCTCCTTCACATATTTACGTCGACTTATGTAAAAGTACTTCTCTACCGCTTTCCCAAACAGGTATCATATCTTACAATTTTGGAGTTGATGAGAATTAGTTAATTTCTGAAATATGTTGAAGGAAGTATAAGATCAATATATAATGACTATAAAGTTTCAGAAAACTAACGTATATAGCAATAATACCAACTTATAATGTGTTTGTTTGGAAAAGTTTATTTGCTCTCAAAAAGCACGTTCAATAGTGTTTTTTATAAAACGAGATAATCTCCGCCATATATTTATTTCTACTTACGTAAAAGTACTTCTCTATCGTGTTCTCAAACGGACACAATAATAGTTCAGGCACATTACCAATTCGTAGGCAAATACAATTAATAATACATCTCACCATAAAAAAACCTTCAACGAAAATCAGAAACCTATACCACTATCAAGGGCTTGTTTGGAAGTTCTTTGAGAATAGCTTTTACAGATTCTGAGATAAAATTTAGGTTTTAGAAAATAATTTTTACGGATTCCGAGGTAAAACCTATATTTTAAAAGGTTATTGTGTTTAGGAAGTTATTTGTCTTTTATGGATTCGGAAGAAAAAGTACATAGGAAGTAGAAATAAATAAAAAAGTATGAAAGAGAAAATCTATTAGGAGAGAGTGTGTTATTTGATAAAAAAATAACTTTTTTCAAAACATAGATTTCAAACCAAAATTTTATATCTAAAATATCTTTTCTGAAAAAATTTGAATACTGAGATAAAATCTAAATTTTGAAATAAGATCTAAATTTTGAAATCAAATCTAAATTTTAGACAGAGAAACCAAACAAGCTTGGACCATCTACACATGTGAGAGAGAGAGAGAGAGAGAGAGTTATCTCTACGTCATGAAGCTTCAATTCGTGTGGGCGCTTGAAAATTTATACTTACAAACATGCTTGCTTATGACAAATGGGAGCCAGTCAAAGAAGTAATGCTTGAGCATATATTTATTAAATAAAAGAACGTTTTCTGAATTACTCCTTCACACTTTCTCGTAACTAAAAATGTATGCATAAGACTTTGAAATATAAGTAGTGAATTTAAATGTTAAAAAAAGATTTAATTAAATAGAATTTTACCCATGTAACTTAAGCTCCAACACAGCAATACCTTACGTGTATATATATTATTACTTTTTGTTCTAATTATAAAAGTTAAGTTATGAGTTTACTTTATTTCTTAATATAAGGCTCCAATCTATTTTATCTTTCAAATTGAATATATAATTTTTTTCTCACAGAATACTCCTACTCATTATACTGCAATATGCATAATTAAAAATGATATTTGAAGAAAACTAATAAATTGAGGAGAAACTACAATATACATAATTAAAAATGATATTTCTAGAAAACTAAGATATATTATTACAAATAACAAATTTATTTAACTTTTATACGGGATTATATTAACATATGTTTTGATGTGAGGCCTCAGATCATGCTAGGACTTCATTAGCATAAAACTTTTTGATCCTATTTATAACCTTTAAATTTGTGAAAGAGTCGGGTCCTTTTTATGAGTTTTATTTTTTATTTGTCAGATCATTTAATGCGTTTTTAAATTTTACCATCTATTAATTACATGTTTGTTTAATTTCTTTAGTAAAAATAATTAAGAGATCTCCCCCTGTTTTTAAAATCTATAATTTAGTCTGATTTTTTTACCTGAATTTCCATTAAAATTCTAAAATATTTAATTTGATTATTTGTGAATATGCTGAATATTTTAAAATTATTAATTTACCCTCGTAATTTAATTCTCCACCCTCTTCCCAATTTATAGAACATTATAAGTTAATTATGACAATATTTAAACAGATAATTTTCAAAACTGTTGTATTAAAATTAACAAATTAAAGAAGAATAAACGTATATTATACCGACTGATTTATGGTTTATTACTTAAATACCTATCCCATTATTTTTTACACATGTTTAAAATATTATTTGGCCAGCTTTATGTATATTTTTTATATTAATAAATAAGTGTTTATATAATTTACAAATTTAAAATATGTTTAAAAAATTTAAAAATATAAATTAAACCCATTAACGGCACACGCAATCATATCTTAACATGAAAAGCCCTCCCTACCCCTCTTTAAATATAGGAAAGTTATTTATATTCATTAAATAAAATTTGTTAATCACACGTAACCATGCATCATATTTTTAAAATATTATTATCTAACTATAAATCTGTATAAAAAGAAAAAAAAAAGAAAGATACGTGTGTGTGATTGGAAAACTCGATGTAATATATATAATGGAATTGGTACTCTTGAATATATTATAAACATGACATACGCTCAAATTTCGAACTACCGAAAATAAAAGGACAAGCAGTGTTCATATATGGTTAAGAGTTTGTTTGGATGTAAGATTGAAAATAGCTTGTATAGATTTCGAGGCAAAACCTAGGTTTTGGAGAATAGATTTTGGAAAATAGCTTTTACAGATTCCGAGGCAAAACCTAGGTTTTGAAAAGTGATTTATGTTTGGGAAGTTATTAGCTTTTACGGATGCCGAGGCAAAAAATTGGGTAGGAAAGAGGAAAGTAAGAAAGAGAAAGAGAGAAAAAGTAGGAAAGAGGAAAGATGAAAGAGAAAACTTATGTTTCAAAACCTAAGTTTCAAACTGATATTTTGTAACTAAAATAGCTTTTAGGAAAAAAAATTTTATTTGAACAAAACCTCGATTTTAAGGTAAAACCAAGGTTTTGAAACCAAACCTAAATTTTAAACCTAGCATCCAAACATGCCCTAAATGGTTTACTTACCTTACGGATACTTAGTGTGGGTAGTTGGTATGTAGAACAAAGTTTCTTAACGGCTCCAACTTAGAACTGTCAACCATTGTCCTTCGTGTCTTTGATAATCAACATAAATTTAGGAAGATGCTACAGAGAACGTAGTCCACACATTTCCAGTATCTTATCCCTCCACATCTTCCAAAAGAACAGAGGCCCGATAGTTACTTGCAGTGCTTGATGGCGGCGGCGGCGGCGGCTTTAGCCCTTTTGTCCCATTGTCTTGACTCTGGGTCAAAGGTGGTCCATAAAGACCGTCATTGCCTTTAAAGGAAGATTATCGGAGAGATTCAGAAATGAAAGGAAAAGACAAACTTGCAAGCCCTGGTGGAATCTCTCCGGTCAAAGAGTTGTTTGAGAGTTCCAAGGACTCGAGCTGTTTCATTTTCCATATGGAAGATGGAATGTGACCTGACAGATAATTATTTGACAGGTTGAGCCCATGGAATGCTGTAAAATCCATTATCTCTTCTGGTATTGACCCTTCAATACGATTGGATGACAGGTCGATAGATGTGAAGACGGATAGAATTGTAGTCAAGTTCCTTTCCATACCCTTCATGGTAACTTTCACTCGATCCTGATAATTCATATGGATCATTCTAAAGAAGTCAAGGTCGATCTGATTTGCCTTTGATGTTGTTTGATTAATCATTGCCTCCCAAGTCGGAAAAATGTCTCCTGGTAGTGTACAGTTGTACACCATTAAAATTGTTGAAAGCTAGATCAACAATTTGAATCATCCTCCAATTCATTGTATTCATATCTGAACACAACCAAATCGCTAAAAGAGCTAAAATTACATGGGATTCTTTCCTCTCTTGAATTAAATTGTGAGAAAGATGTAAATAGTGAATATTGACAAGCTCCCAAATCCAGTAGGGGATTTTATCTTTCCTCCAATCCTCCTAGCTTTGCACTCTTTTCTCACTTCCTCTTTATTGCAGTATATAACAAGGAGGCCACTCTTTCTTCTCTTCGTCGAAGAAGGCAAATGAAGACCACGAGATTTCTCCTTCTTCTTCTTGTTTTTTTTTTTTTTTTTGTTTTTGCCAGAGAGATCTCTCCTTCTTCACCGCCATAGAGGGCGACAACGCATGAAATTACGACTTTCGACAATAAATGTTGCACCAAACTCTCATAGCAGAGAGAGAACATGCTCTCACAGTGGAGACAAAAAATTACAAACATTTACTAGTTTATTGTATTTTAAGTTCCAAAAATATAAAAATTTTTATGTTAAGAACCATGCACGATCAAAGATTATCATGCTGAACAATTCACAATGCATATAAGCGGCAAGATGATGAAATATTTTATTGACCTTGGG
>JANTPZ010129843.1:0-24135 GCA_025593235.1 Vachellia pachyceras
CGTCTGAAGATGCCAAAATTTATGTCGGTAACTTGCCTTACAATGTTGATAGCCAAAAATTGGCAATGCTTTTTGAGCAAGCTGGAACTGTTGAAATTGCCGAGGTGAGACTTTACACTCTCCAACGCCTTTTATGGTATTAATTAATGGTTTCAATGGCTTTTGGGTTCATGACATACTGACGCGGTTATTGTGATATTTGGTTATTTATAACAGGGAGACTGACCAAAGTCGTGGGTTTGGATTTGTAATGATGAGCACAGTTGAAGAAGCCGAGAAAGCCGTAGAAAAGTTCAGCCACTACGTAAGTTGTTTCTATGCTTACATGTATTTATACATCTAGCTTGCTATATACTTTACAGCGAATTAAGAGTGGAAGGGAAGGGAAAAAATCCAAAGAAAATGGATTGGGAGTGAAGGGAAGGAAATGGGTTGTAAAATTATTTTGCTTCTTTTGTTTGGGAAACTTTCTCCTTCAAAATCTCCGTAATTTTGTTATCATTCATTCTCCTCCATTCCTTATGAGAATCTCATAAACGAAAGAGATGTTTCATCGAAATCTTCTACTAACTTTCCTTTATCACTGTTATCCTCCATCCAATCAGGTCCTGTGTCGTGTGAAAATAGAATAACTTTTTCGAGTCTGGCGATCTGTATTATTATCACGATTGCTTTAGTGAAAAGGGTTCCAATTAGGTCTACATATTTCACTAAAAAAACATATCTATAGGTGAAGTGATAGGTGCAAAATGCTCCCTAGACTTCCTATAGGATATGAAGGTTTTTATCGTGTTAATGATTATTTGCTCTCATTATAGTTAAGTCATTGGAGATCAGATGGGGTTTGGGGTACCAGGGGATTAAAAGGGTGTTTGGATTTACACCTAGAATTGATCGGTTGGGCATTGTGAATTGTGATGATGGATTTAGATTAGGAGTCTCACATATCCTTATTATCTATAACAGGATTTAGGGGTTTGGGATACCAGGCTTTGTTTGGATAGCCCGTTTGGGCATGCAAAAACCATTCCTTCGTTTATCGAGACAAAACTCCTCTCACGTATTTATCTCGGAATCTGTGTCCGTTCTCCCAACGGACTATCCAAACACACTAAATAAGGCTGCTCCAAGAGGATCACGGCCTGAACGTCCACCTCGTGACCTTGAACCTGCTTTCAGAATCCACGTTGGTAACTTGCCATGGGATGTTGATAATGCTCGTCTGGAGCAAATCTTCAGTGAGCAAAGCACGGTTGTGAATGCTCGAATAGTTTATGACAGAGACCGACCGATCACGGGGTCTTTGGCTTCGTCACAATGGCCAGTGAGACTGAACTGAATGACGCTATTGCTGCTCTTGATGGTCAGGTATAAATACAATTACTTAGTCACTTTACTGATGTTGTTAATTAGGTATTATAAAGGACTTTAGAAATATCAACAGTTTTTTTTCTGGGACTTTAACTTGTGATATCTTTTTGCGAATGATCATGTAATTGGGGTGTGCTGCCATTCCAGAGTGTGGATGGGAGAGCGATCAGAGTGAGTGCTGCTGGGGAAAGGCCCAGGCGTGGCTCCTTCTGATTCTGAGTGATGGACTCAAGTTATTAGATTTATTTAGCTGAACGTTTCCAAAAGCCAAAAACATGTTCAACGGTATTTTTCTGTAAAACTAGATGATTTCCTTCACATATTCAGTTCAACTTACGTAAGAATATTTATTTACCGCGTTTACAAACTGGTACATTGTCGACAACATCTGTTTTGAGTGTCATTTTTTTTATAGCTGATATAGTGATAATTTCCTTCGCTCCTTTAATTTAGTTGAGCACATTGTTTGAGATTAGATTTATATGTCTTAGCTATTAATTGGATGCAAAAATGAGAATGATTTAATTATAATACTGTCACATCCCAAAATTTAGAGGTAACCGGCACGGAACATGAGAGGTCTCACATCCCTTAAACCTTCCATTTAAAAAAATATCACAATTTACCATTTCTCTCTCAAGATTATGCCATAAAAACATATTTTGCATTGTCAACATATAATGAAAACACAGGAACCTTACCTATAGATTACGTGAAGCGTCTAAACTTTATAAATAAAGCATACACATGAATTTTTATATACGCCAAAAGGCAGCTACAACATAAGCCAACATCTTTCGTAATAACGAGGCTTTTCATTGCTCAACCAGAGGCATAGGGTCAGCTGGGTTATCTGAAGCCAAAATAAATTTCTGGTGAATAACGTCCCATAAATATAATTGTCTAAATTTAAGAAAAATCATCTAAATATTTCAACTACGATGAATATCATAACAAGTCTCATTTTCTGCAGGGTATAATCAAGTCACATTTAAAACTGCATAACAAATCATTTCTTAGAGAATCTCAAATACGTATTAAAATCATTCGTTTGTCAAAATCAATTTGAACATAATATTCAAATCTCAATTTTTTATAGGACTTCAACAGAACGAAATATCAGGCGTGGACACACAGTCCACGAGGGTAAATAACCAGGCGCAGCTCGAGGCTACGAAAACAGGCGTGAACACACAGTTCACGAGGGTAAATAACCAACAGGCACGGTTCGAGGCCACGAAACAGGCGCAGGGATAACCCCACGAATAACAGGCGTGAGTCAATGCCCACGAATATCAAGCGAGCTCAAGATTAACCATGGTGCACCAAGAACTAACAGTACTGCTGTTAGTAACCAGCGTTCTGTATTCAGTCCTTTCAAAAACATTTTCAATCATGCATGGGATCAATTTCCAAGTTGCTTTTAATAATAAAACCATATTGGAATAATTTATAACAGGAATCCCAGCATGAAAATTTTAAAACAATATCTCAAACTATTCTCAAGCATGCATAGAGTATATATCAAAATCATTTCAAGCATACGTAAAGCATGAAAGTATCATTTCTTTTCATCATCTCTATGCATGAATTAAAATTTCAAAAGTCTTTCTTGCAACTTCCATGTTTAAGTGCTCCATTCAAATAAAATTGAAAATGAATGAATAACATCGAATAAATTCTTCAAACCTTTCTATTCATAATATAAATAGGAAAACGTGATTTATAAAAACTATAATGGGACGCTATTCACTCACCTATCATGCTCTCAACATATAATTCATTTCTTTCCTTCAGTCCTTCATCTTCTTCCTCCTTTCCTAACAATAATATGCACAATGTTTAATCAACACAAATAATACTTCTAAATTTATAACCAACTTCGAAAAATCATAACTTACTCTTTACTTATCCAAAAATTGCATTCTAGTACTCCTTTTAAAGCTTATCATGAGTACTATTTGTTTAACAAGATTCATGGTCAACAAAAACCATTTGACGATCTAAAAATCTATCCAAAATCAGCTGCTCTGATTAAAAGCTGCATGGCTTTTACTTTCCAATAACTCCTTAACCATTCCACACTTCTATTTACTTACCGGATCCATATAGCATTAAGCAATGACAACTCTTTTAAAAACCTTCAATATATAATAAAATCTTTAATACTTATAGCCACCATAATCAATTTATTCGCTTCAAACCAGATTCTGCTAACATTCATCAGCATCATAATACCTCCATCTTTATTCCTTATGACAAATTCAAAATAAAGCCTCCCAAAAATAATTTAATAATCCAAGAATATCCTTTGACCAATAAAAGCTTCCCTTTTGCATCATTAAACATATTTTTTTAAACTTTAATCAGCTCCTAACCTTAGAAGATGAAAGTGAATAGCAACTATTATGCCATAAAATTCTTCAATAATCTTTTTAACCTCAAATTTTAATGGAACAAAGAGGGGTTTACTTAGAACCAAACAATTATGTTTTTAGCCCACCAACTCAGCAGCAAAAATTCACATGAAACCTCAGAACATCCATCATCCCAAACCACAAGCTTTATTACATGAAAACAACATCCCTATTTTCGGTTCCCACTGATCTAGCGATAATTTCAGCATGCAAACTCATTAGACAGCCTTTGTAAAACATAATACCACTTTAGAACCACAAAATCCCCCATCGTTTCATCAAGAAACTGAAACATGGCGAAGTTACTGTTCACATGAACAGTAACGCGAGCTTTTCTTCAACCAATCAACTGGAAATTCACATATAATGCTCCAAACAATATAAGGAAGCTATAATCTTGCTTATAACTTGATTTAATCAGTAAAAACTATCATTTTCCAATCCTAACTCAACTCTTGAAACTCCAAAATGACAGTCATAGAAGAATCTGAAAGTAGATGAGTGTTCAAAAGACTCACCTCAACCCGAATCCTTACTTATACTGGCGAAAAACACCCTCCTCCGGCGAGAACCAGCTCCGTCAATTGCATCGCTCACCCGCTCACCCGTTCGTTCTTGCCGCCTCGTGCTCGTTTATGGAGAATTCCCCAAATAAAGCACAGTGCAGGAGGAAAATATAAAGGGGTATTAAGTGTGGGGAGGGTGAAAGTACAATCTTGCCCTCCCACACTTTTCACTTTACAATATAGTCCTTCTCTCTCTGTTTTTTTTCCATTTTTTTTTCAGGATATTACAAAATTTTTGTCAATTGATCGATATTACCTCAAAGGTTTGGAAAGAGTAGAGAAAGATGAGCTTAGTTATAAAAAGTCTTTAACTGCAAGCACTATTCATTATAACTTGTGGAAAGACCAAATTAGTGAAATATATAATTATCTGCAAACACTATTCATTAGTGCCTTATTGTACAACAAAATATGTCAATGTACAGAGTAACACGTTCTACAGGCTTGAAGGCATGCGAGGAAACAAACAAAGGAAGCAATATAAAACACAACTAGTGGAACATACTTCTTAGTATTATTGTAACTCTTTTTCCAATTACAAGACAATTATTCTTTAAAGTACATAATACAAAGTTAACATGATACATACGAGGAAGAGAGGAAGCAGTATAGAACACAACTGATGGAACAAATTATATCATATGTATGGTCAGAAGATCAAAAAATGCGCTGATACTACTTTGGGTCGCCCTGAAATCCTTAGCTCTTTAATTATAGGTGTATATGAATATTGTGTTGCAATGGATATGTAATTATATGCCTGAGTATTATGATTCCCCAAGAAAAATCTATTGTTCGGTTCCATGCAAGCACTATTTTCACAAGGTTAGTGACTTAATTTACAACCAAATATGTCCTTACTAATGTATAGAGTAACATGTTCAACAGCCTTGAAGCCATTTGAGGAAACATAAGAAGCAGCATAAAACACAACTGATGGAAAAAAACTTAGTATTCATGTAACTCTTTTTTAACTATAAGACAATTATTCTTGATAGTACATAATATAGAGGTGGCAGAACGCATTGTTGGAGACTGATTCAAAATTTGGTGCAACAAATTTCAGCTCAATATTAGGAAGCAGCAAAGTAATCGGCAAAATATTAGGGGATGTTATTTTAGCTAGTTATTTCCATATTTATAGCAAATAAATGAGATATTTATTTATGTTATTTTCTGATTTAGTTACAGTCTTAGAAGTCTATATATTAGTGGTCGTTTACTTTGTATTGATGCGTTAGATTAATAAAAAGCATAGCAGAACATTACCTCAGCAATCTATTCTCTCGTTCTATTTTTTTCTTTCATTATTTCCTCTGATGCACAGTGCATATTCTCCCTTTAAATCCAACAAATTGGTATCAAAGCCTGGTTGATCAAATTTGGGTGATATGGCAGTCAACAACAACAGTACAATGAGCATCACCCAACCCTCCATACCAGTTTTCAAAGTGAAAGTTGAGTTCTAGATCATTAAAATGGAAACTTTGTTTAAGTCTCAATAGCAATGGGACTTGGTGGAGAATGGGTACAATAAGAATGATGAGGAGAACAGACAAAGAGAAAACAAGAAGAGAGACTCAAAGGCACTATTCTTCATCCAACAAGCAATGGATGATTCAATCTTTTCCAAAATCACATCCGCTTTAAAAGCAAGGGAAGCATGGACAATTATGAGAAAAGCGTTCCATGTCTTATCAACAGTGGTTAGAGTTAAGTTATAGATTCTCCACCGAGAATTTCAAAACCTATGAAGAATGAGATGTTATGCAGGAGTTTATGATGAAGGTAGCTGCAATTATCAATCAAATGAGGTCGTTTGGAGAAGATATTACAGAAAAGATAGTGGTGACACATGTATTAAGAAGTCTTCCTCAAAAATTTGATCTTGTAATTGTTGCCATCAAAGAATCTAAGGATCTATCAACTTATTCATTTAATGAGTTGATGGATTCTTTACAGTCTTACGAAGCCAGGATCAACAGAAAAGAGGAGAAAAGTGAAGAAAAGGAATTCCAAGCAAAGGGAGAAGCAACAAAAGGGCAAGATAGACATGCAAGTAGAGGAAGAGGCAGAGGAGGATTCAGAGGCAAGAGCTTCGGTTATGGTAGAGGAGGAGGCAGATCTGGCAAGTACAACAAGAGCAACATACAGTATCATAACTGCAACAAATATAGGCACATGAAAGTTGATTGTTGGTTCAACAAAAAGAAAGCAAACTTTACAGAGGAGAATGATAGTGAAAGCAAGTTGTTCATAGCATATTTTAATACATTTAGAACAAAAAGTGATATCTGGTTTTTGGATAGTAGATGTTCGACCACATGATAGGGAATAAAGCCATGTTCTCTGCTCTTGATGACACTCTAAAGAAGACAGTGAAGCTTGAAGATGATATAGAAATGAAAGTTGAAGGAGAAGGAACAGTAGCCATTAATACTGCTCCAGTTGAAACTAAATTGTTGAATAATGTTCAACTTGTTTCTAACTTGGCACATAATTTATTGAGCGTAAGTCAAATAATGGAAGATAGATATTGTCACGCCCTAAAATTTAGAGGTGACCAGCACGGTCTTTGAGAGATCTCATATCTAGTAAACCTTTCGTTTCTAAAATTTACCCATATCATTTGTCAAATCTCTAAGTAATACATTAGTCTAAAATATGTATAATGACATATAGGATGCTATCAAAATATAATAAAAACACGCGAACCTTACCTATAGATTACGTGGAGCATCTAACTTTTAAAATATTGCAAAAACATGTTTTATATATGCAAAACAGCAGCTATAAAATAAGCCAGTGTCTTTGGTAACAACAAGGAGGCTTTTCACTACTTAACCAAAGGTATAGGGTCAACTGGGCTATCTGAAGTCAAAATAAATTTTTGGTGAATAACATTCCATAAATATAGTTGTCAAAATTTTAAAATAATCTAAATGATTCAATTACAATAAATATTGTAACAACAAGTCTCATTTTCTGTAGGGTATAATCAAGCCACATTTGAAACTACACAATAAATCATTTCTCAAAGAATTTCAATTATGTAGCAAAATCACTCCTTTAATAATTTAAAAATAATATTCAAGTCTCAAATTTTCATAGGACTTTAACAAAACGGAATATTGGGCGTGGATACAGTCCACGAGGGTAATAACCAGGAGCAGCTCAAGGCCACGAAAACAGGCGTGAACACACAATTCACGAGGGAAGTAACCAACAGGCATGGCTCGAGGCCACGAAACAGGCGCAAGGATAAGCCACCGAATAACAGGCGTGAGTCAATACCCATGAATATCAAGTGAGCTCAAGATTAATCATGGTACACCAAGGACTAACGGTACTGTTGTTAGCAACTAGTGTTCTGTATTCAGTCCTTTTAAAGACATCTTCAAGCGTGCATGTGATCAACTTACAAGCCACCTTTAATAATAAAGCTTTTTTGGAATAATTTATAACAAGGATCCCAGCATGAAAGTTTTCAAATAATATATCAAAACCATTCTCAAGCATGCATAGAGTATATATCAAAACCATTTTCAAACATGTGTAAAGCATGAAAGTATTATTTCTTTTCATCATCTCTATGCATGAATTAAAATTCCAAAAATCTTTCTTTTAACTTCCACATTTAAGTATCCAATTCAAACAAAATTGGACATTAATGAATAACACTAAATAAATTCCTCAAACCTTTCTCTTCTTAATATAAATGAGAAGATCAAATAATTCTGATAATTCTTATTCAATAGAACCATGCTCAAAATGTGTTAACAAATAATAAAATATGAAGATAGTAAAACATGATTTATAAAAACTATAATGAGATGATATTCACTCACCTATCATGCTCTCAACATATTACTCTTCTCTATCCTTCAGCTTCCAATTTTCTTCTTCCCCTCCTAATAATAATATATACAATATTCAATCAGCACCAATAATACTTCTAAATTTATAATCGGCTTCGAAAAATCATAACTTATTCCATAAGACTCCAAATGCCATGATTCAAGTGTCCATTTAAAGCTCTCTACATCCTCTTTCAAAGAAAATTATCATTCACAACCTCTTTCAAAGAAAATTATCAACCCAAATTCTAAAATTAGTGCTCCAAAGTTTTGCTTATTTAATAATTTCTCCATATTTTCCAGATTTTAAAACAAAATTTTGGTAACCCATAACTAACAATTTATTTATCCAAACATTGCGATCTATGACTCATTTTAAAGCTTATCATGAGTACTATTTGCTTGTCAAAATGCATGGCTAACAAAGATCCCTTGACTAATTAAAAATTTATCCAAAGTCAACTGTCCAATAAGAAGTTCCAGCACAGATTTTTAGACTTCAATGAACAATTTTTCTAATCCACCATAAAATTTCACTCTTTAATTTATATATAATGAAGTCCCACCATTCTATCTTCCATATGCAGCAACAAAACCACTTCTATAAACCATACCCAATTCCAATTTGAAAACATATATATATAACACTCATACATGCTCAGACACGCACACACAAATACACACACACATTAAGCTACAAATTGTACTCCCCATATTCTCCAAAATCTTAGAACCAGCAACCATTTTCCCTGCTTAATAAACTTAAGTCCCTATATATAGTTTTTTTATCAGTTTTGTATAGAACAAACAACTCCAAAACATACAATCCACTATCTTAAACACTGCAAACCCCAAAAGGCCCCATTGTTTCAGCAATAATCACAGAGAAGGAAGACAATGTTCATGTGAACAATGCGTGAACAGTAAGCACGAATTTTGGGCTCTAAACATAATTAAATAACTCACTTGTGTTGCTTGATTCAACTCACAAATGCTTCAATATTACTCCTTATGCAATTTAATAAGTGAAAAGCACCAAATTACCTCTAATTTCTCAACTTTAATATCTCCCACAAGATCCCAAAATGGTACAGATTGAAGAAATTGAAGGTAGAGGAGTGTTCATGAGACCTACGTGAACCCGAATCTTTGTTTGGCTCGGCAAAAAATGCATTCCTCCAATGACAAATGGCACCGCCGACCGACACTCTCCATCCCTCTCTCGTGTCGCACTAGCTTCAGTTCTCTAGGCAAAAGAAAAAATGACAAACAGTGTAGACATATGTGTTGATGGGATATTAAAATGTGGGAGGGTAAACTTGCAACTCTACCCTTCTACATTTTTCCTTTTTACACCTTGGTCCGTATCTCTTTTTTTTATTCCCTTTTTTTCTATTGGGTATTATAGATATTTTGTTCTCTTTGATAATTTTGAATGTCATTAGAAATAAGAAAACAAACCAAGTGATAGCAAAAATACCAATGGCAAAGAACATAATGTTTCCATTTGATGTCGAAACCATACTAGAATTTGCTCTTGTGCCTAGGGAGAAAGATGAGTCTAAGCTATGGCATTTGCGATATGGCCTTTTAAATATTAATGGGCTGTAACTATTGGAGAAAAACAATGCCTAGGGAGAAAGATGAGTTTAAGCTACTAAAAGTTTCTACACTTGATATATGTGAAGGTTGTATTTATGGTAAGCAAACTAGGAAGTCATTTCCTATTGGAAAGGTATAGAGAGCAAAACAATGCCTAGAACTTATTCATTTAGATTTATGTGGCCCTATGAGTACTGAATCACTAGGTGGAAGGTGTTATTTTCTTCTCTTTATTGACGATTTCAGCAGGATGAGTTGGGCATATTTCCTAAAATTGAAATCAGAAACATTTGAGAACTTTAGGAAATTCAAGTCCATGGTGGAGAAGCAAAGTGATGCTAGCAAAGTACTACGCACTGATAGAGGTGGTGAATTTATCTCATCCAAATTCAACCATTTTTATCAAGAGAATGGCAAAAAACATGAGTTGACAACACCATATGATAGAGGTGGTGAATTTACCTTATTTGTATTCAACCATTTTATCAAGAGAATAGCATAAAACATGAGTTGACAGCACCATACACTCTAGAACAAAATGGCATAGCAGAACGCAAAAACAGAACGATTGTGGAAATGGTGAGAAGCTTGTTGAAAGGGAAAGGATTGGCGAATTCCTATTAGGTACAAGGTGCAAAAGCAGTACAAGATTACACTCCATATGAAGCATGGACAGGGACGAAACTTACTGTAAGCCATTTAAAGGTGTTTGGTAGAATTGCCTATGTTTTAGTAAACTCACAAAATCATTAAAAGCTTGATGGGAAGTCATGCAAATGTATTTTTTGGCTATTGTTTTGAGTCTAAGGCATATAAAATGCATGATCCAATTGAAGAAAGATAATTGTTAGTAGAAATGTATTTTTTCATGAAGATGCAGCTTGGAATTGGAGTGGCAACAACACAAACAACAGTATAGACCCATTTCGGATGCCATTAATTGAGAAAACAAACTCAACCTCAATTAATCCACCAACTCCATTCATTTTAGCTTAAAATAGTCTAACAACTACTCCATAATGAAGTAGCTCAAGATCAGCAAGTGAGTCATCAGATGAGACACCACCAAGGAGATGCAGATCATTGAGGGAGATATATGAAAATGATGAGTTCGCCTTAATAGCTCCAGACCCTACAACTTATGATGAGGCAGTAGAAAAAGAAATGTGGAGGAAAGTAATGAAAGAAGAGCTCACAGCCATAGAAAAAGAATACAACATGGGAGTTGACAGATTTGCCAAGAGGAAAGAATGTCATAGGCTTGAAATGGATTTTCAAAACAAAATTTCATGCATATGGAAATGTTTAAAAGCATAAAGCGCGTTTGGTGGCAAAAGGATACTCTCAACAGCAAGGAGTAGACTATGAAGAGACATTCTCTCCAGTATCTCGATTTGAAATAGTGAGATTATTACTAGCAGTTGTAGCTCAACTTAAGTGGAAAGTGTACCAGTTTAATGTTAAATCAACATTTCATAATGAAGAGCTTGAAGAAGATGTTTATGTAGAACAACTAGAAGGATTGTGATTAAAGAAGCAAAAGAGAATGTTTACAAGCTAAGAAAAGCACTCTATGGATTAAAACAAGTCCCTCAGGCATGGTACAACAAGATTGATACATATTTCCAGCAAAATGGATTTTTCAGAAGCAATAATTAGCATACTCTGTATGTAAAGAGTCAATGTACATCAAACTTTATTATAGTTTGTTTGTATGTTGATGATATAATTTATATGGGTTCAAATCAGTCGTTATTAGATGAATTTAAGGTCAATATGATGAGTACGTTTGAAATGACAGATTTAGGCTTGCTGCATTATTATCTGGGCCAAGAAATTATGCAAAATGAAGCTGGAATTTTTATTGGTAATAAGAAATATGCAGCTGATCTATTGAAGAAGTTCAATATGTCATATTGCAAGAAGAAGGCTACACCAATGGATATTAAGCAAAAAGTTGCAGGAAGATGATGGAACTCAAAGAATGAAACAATATTAGTATAGATATCTCGTTGGTGGACTAATCTACTTAACACACACAAGGCCGGATATTTCATTTTCAATAGGTGTTGTGTCAAGGTACATGAGCAATCCTTCAATAAAGCATTATGGTTCAGCTAAAATAATTCTAAGGTACATTGATTGAACATTGAGTCATGGAATCTGGTACACTCCTTCAACTCACTTTAAGTTGATTGGATTCATTGATAATGATTGGGCAAGTTCATTGGATGATAGGAAAACCACCTATGGAAATGTTTTTGGCCCAGGGCCAGGAACTATTACTTGGATGTCTAAGAAGCAAGATACTGTAGCTTTTACGGATTCTGAGGCAAAAAAGTGGGTAGGAAAGAGGAAAGTAAGAAAGAGAAAGTAGGAAAGAGAAAAGAGGAAAAAGTAGGAAAGAGAAAACCTAGGTTTCAAACCTAGGTTTGTAACCTAGGTTGCCAAACGAGCCATAAATAAGGCTAAAGTATACTTTTAGTCCTTTATGTTTCCGTCAGGTTTCATTTTAGTCCTTTAAGTTTAAAAAGTGAACTTTCAGTCCCTCAAACTTAATGCTGTTAGTCTCTCTTAACGAAAATTTATGACTCATCAAATTTAATTGATGATTATGCAATAAAACGTTGACAAAGCATACTCACATTTTAATTTTAATTTAATAATATAATAAATTTGATATTTTAAATTGTGTACAATAAAAAAAGATTTAAAATAACGTAGTTAAGTTTGATGAGTTAGCAATTTCCGTTAAGAGAGACTAACGTCATTAAGTTTAAAGGATTGAAAGTACACTTTTTAAATTTAAAGAACTAAAATGAAACCTGACGCAAATATAAATGATAAAAAGTATACTTTAGCCATTAAATAATAAGGAAACTAGGAAGGTCCCGAAAAGTCTAGTTTCGTTTGGGGGAAAAGCTCCAGTTTAGATTTGACCTGTTTATTTCACTATAAAAGTTGAAACTTTTATTGGAAGTCCTTGAAGGTAATTATGGAATCGAGCTTCAAGAACCATCAAGGCACATTCTTGAAAATTTCTTGAAACTTGTTGCAAAATTTGAAATCTGCAGTATAATGTACGAGTACGAGTCCTTTCTCCAAAATTTAACACTCATTTGGTCATTTTAACCTCAATTCCCCTATTCGCTATCCAAGATTCTAGATATAAATTCATCTATTGGTCACACTATTTGCATAAATAATTTGCATACATAAACATTTTTAACTTGTATCTAAAAAATTTCCTTGTTCTATGGGTTTTTATTGTACTCTTTAATTTTATATCTCTTTTATTGGTAGCCATTTTGTTTTTAAAGAATTCGGAGTACCAGTATATATCATGCAAGCTCAATTTAAGTCTCAATAATATACTATTAATCTCATATAAGCAACATTATCTTATTTGTGGTTCAATATATAAGTAACAATTTGGTTTTATTTAAAAATTTAATACATTTTTTCACTTTACCCCGTTTAGTTATATGTCTTTATATATATTTTTCTCATTATCTCTCATCTCTTTTCCCATTCATTTTCTCCACACTCATCATCTTCATAGATACGAGCATATTTGAAGAAAATTTACATTTCCTACACATTTATTACTTTTAACTAATTTTAAATTAATAGTTTGTTTTACATGATTTAGATAGTTATTATTTGTATGACAGATCGAATTGAGTATTATCCAAACATATGGTGATATGCTCTCATAACTCTACATGAATGTGTATAGTAAAGCCACTCAAAAGTTAGATTGGTCATGTTAGGAGTGACTGATGCAGAACAAAAACGTGACCTTCCAATACATGTGACAACCTCCTCGCGTAACTGGCTTGATTTATTAAAAATGTTAAAATAAATATATTAATATCAGTGCAAAATCATAATATCTGAATATTATTGAAATAAGAAATATCTGGTCTATTTGGTATGTTTTTTAGTTAAACCATCATTAGTTTTATATATTAATATGAAAATAATGAATAGTAAGTCAATATGTAAATAATTGCAATTTATTGAGAATCAAGTATGTATATTGAGAGAATATTGTACTACAGCATGCCAACATTATCCTTTCACATCCCGTGGCATTTATACTAGTTTAATATAGAAGCAAGTGTCACTGAAAAAAAAACAAAGCAAAGAATTCATAAAATTACCCATAAGCCCCCTCTTATTAGGAAAAATCACCCCAAAATCGTACTCGCAACCATCTTAATATCATTAGCTCAACATTTCATGATTTAGGAAGTATGACTTAGTTTCATTCATGACAAGAATGAATTTCTCAAGAAAGCTTACGTTCTTGACAAACCTTAGCTATTTCAATCCATTTATTCCTCTGTACGCGATTAAGTCCTCAGCCTGAAGTTCTGTCTGAAGAAGCAGGTGTGATGCAGTTGGGGAGAAGAGAGAAAACAAAGAAGAGGAAGAGAGAATAGAGTAGGGAGATCAGTGAGAAAATCAGATGAACAGAGAAAGAAGAGAAGTCATAGGGTGATTGGCCGTTTGGCAACATGGTGGAGAAGTGTTTTTTTACCATTTATGAGGTAAATGTGTGAAGGAGATTATTTCATTTTAATGAAAAACATTGTTGATCGCATGTTTGGCTTTTCCAAACGTGATTCCAAAATGGCCAATCAACATTCAAATGTTAATTGATACAAATCAAATGGGTTGATGTGTTATTTATAAGTTTCAACCTAACTCTAGAAATTAATAATAGAATATTTTAGAATGCAATTGCAATAAATGGGAATTGATGATGTAATATTCTAGAAGCCTAAAATTTAATGTAAATGAGAATTAATAATATATGAAAATAAATTAACATTAAAGTCAAATACTCCCTACTAATGATAAATATCTTAAATATATATGAAAATCCTAAGAAGTCATTATATCATATCCCATGAAGGTGTTTCGGTAACTGCTGAATCTTCTAGTGTACATGACAACTGTGTGGATTGATGGGCTTACTAGTCTTGATCGTTACAATGGACAATCTACCACACCAAGCCCGTTGCTGGAGAAGAAAATCAATATATTGCTTATCTTCTCCAACCAAAGTCCAAGCAACTTTTATTCTATGGTAGGGTTTCGGAAAAAGGTTTAGAAATTTAATTCCATCGTCATGAACAAATACCCTAAAGCCAAGCGTTTTTTAAATGTCTATAATACATAGAGTATAAAAATTCAAAATGATATATTAATTCCACATCATCTACGAAGTCATACTTACTAATATGATATATTAGTGGTCAAAATACAAAATATCAAAACTTTTTATTTTACAGTTTCAAAATGTAGGGAAGTTAAATACAAATGACCTCAAGTTATTGTGAAGGGTCATATATATTTTATCTTCTTCTTTTAAGAAATAACTTCATTTTGAGAAAAGTATATAGATGAAAATCTTGGAATCACTTTTTATCACATAAATACAAACTCCATTTCAGTATTCTCCTACCTATCTTATGCAGTGTGCACATCATTTCATTGGTATTTTTGGCTTGTTTGTTTATATCAACTTATTTTAAGTGATTTTATATTGTTGTATACATGAGATAAACTTTATCTTTGCATATAAGTACTTATTTTAAGTGTTCCCAAACCCATTCGGCTTTCCTGCATAATAGCGCCATGTTTTGAAGTTTTAGACGGCTCAAATTTTGAGAGACAAGATATGCAAGAAAAAAGATTATCTTTCCTTATCAAATGAATCTTTCTTTCATTCTCATTTGAACCCCAAAAATTCAAGCATCGAGCATCAACTTGATCACAAATATATTATGGAATTTTCACACAAGACATTATGTGAACATTAGATGCTGAAAGGTAGTCTCGGAATTCGACCAGCAAAGCTAATTGATCAGACCCTGCTACTAAAGCAAGTAAAGAGTCAATTCTCAAAAAGCCTTACAATTCTTTCCCCTAATGAAGGGTATTTTAGGTTCGGCCAATATAATCATATCTAAGCTAAAATGGCATGTTGGAAATGGATTTTCGATTTCTCTTAAACCATCCCTTATGGCGACATTTGCAATCTAGATCAGCAAACAATCTGAATATTTCAAATGTAGCTGATCTATTAATTAATGCATAACATGATATCATGGAATCCTACTAGTTGGAACACTTCTAGGAATCCTACTAGCCGATCTATTAATTAATGCTTAACATTATTTCTACTCCTTTTTTATAACCAATGGGCTGGATAAAAATTATTGGTCAGGCCATTATTCAGGAAAATTCAGTATTAAAGAAGGCTTCGATTTTTTTTCTAAATAAGGAATTCAATGGTCCATTCAACTACCATATAAATACTTGTTATTCATCTGAAAAATTCTATGGTCAATTCAACTATTGGTCCATTCAACTACCATATAAATACTTGTTAAAGAAGGCTTCAATTTTTTTTTCTAAATAAGGAAAATTCAGTATTAAAGAAGGCCTAGCTGTAACCATTGGCCCCTTCTGGAAAATTCTATGGTCAATTCAACTACCATATAAATACTTGTTATTCATCTGAAAATTAATCCACAAAGCTCTTCCTTCTGTTGACATTCATAAAACCCATCATTTAAATATTAATGGGCTATGTTTATTTGTTTTTTTCCCAAGAGGAAACGCTTGAACAAGTCTTGTTCACCTATCCATATGCTCAAGCTTGAACAAGTCTTGTAAGTTTTTCAATTAAAACTTCACACCAGGGTTTGTCACAAACTCTACAATAAGTGAAAGACACAATCCTTGAATCACTTGCTGATGGACTCACAAGCTTACAGGAAGGGATCATTGTGTTGATAAACTTCTTGTGGCTGAATCGAAATTTGGCTTTGCATAAAGGAAAAATCTGATCTCCATCTAATGTCATAAAGGAAATTTTGGAATTCATCTATGCTGTGACTGGTCCTTCAATGATGATAACTACTTTGGATCTCAAATACCTCTGGCCTCCTCCAAGCTTCCGGTTTGCCCAGTAACAAATCAATGAAAAATTATCACAAGGAAAAGGAAGGTCAGATCAACTACCTTCTGTGAGACCTTTATCTGTCTTTATATATAGGTTATGTAATTTATATTCTTTTAGTTTCAACTATTATGACTTGTAAGGTTTTTATCCTTTAATTTTATCATTTTGCTTTTTCTCAAAAGAAAACAAAACGGATATATAAGAAATTTCTACTAAAAAAGAGAGAGGGTATCTGTCGACCCTCAACTTTATAATTTATTATCACCTCAGTTATTAAAGAGCCAGTCCCTCATTTCAAAGCAGTAATAAGAAAACAAGGTTGGACTAACTTAATATTGGATCAAGGGCAAAAGACAACCCTATAGTTGGTTCCTCCTGGGCAAGTGAAAGTGCTTGTGGCATCATCCTTCGGATAACTGTAAGCATCAGGGCACCTACTCTTGAAGAATCTAGAATATTGGGTTGGCCCACAGCTCCCAGAATTGCAACAGTACTGATCTGTCTTGAACACTGTGCAAGGGTTGTTACAGCCCCCTGGAGCTTTTAACTGGTCTGGGCACTGTCCATTGATACCGGCGGTGCAACGAATGCCACGTGTGCACCCATTAGAGGTTGGGCTGAAGTCCATGGGAACGTTGAAGCCATCGACGAGTGAAATGTCGAAAAAGTCCTTGTTCATGTATTGGTTAAGGGCAAATTCTGCAAGGGTATTTGGGGGTGTCCCATAGGCTTTGCATTGAAGCAAGCCTCCGCAGTCACCTGTTTGGCAGCGTCCACGTCCTGATGCGTCAAAGTTACATTTAGTTCGAGCCCATATGCGAGCCTCTTTGGTGCCTGCAGCCACGTCGATGGTCCACGTCTCACCGGTGTTTAGCCGGCGACCACCACCGACTGGCACTGCGGCTGCCCACACTGTGTAGGGGCATTTGTTTGTGACAACGAATCTGGCTGCTTGGGTGAGGTTGAAGGTGAGAGCCAGAAGGAGAGGGAACACAAGGAGGCTTTTGATGAGTCCCATCATTTTTGTGTTTTAAGTTATTATAAAGGGCTACGAGTATGGGCAAGCATATATAGGGTTTAGGGACCGCTATAGTGCATTGACAAGGTTTCCAACTCATTAGATTTCAACCATTTACATTTAATCTTGGATGGTCTAGGTTTATTTTTTTAACTAGCAATTTTTTATAAAAATAATTATTTTAAAATATAATAATTCATTAAATTTTATACCCATTAAAATAAGTGTTTTCATAAAAATAAAAAAAAATCATATTTGACCCATCCAAATCAAATCTGAATGGTTCAGATTAAATGGATTACGGAGCTAATCACTTTTGATGAGCACTCTAACTGATTTTGGGATTCAGTGTTGTGGACAAGTTGGCTGCAAAAATTCAACCATATAAAAATTAAATAAGCATTGAATGAAGAACTAGAGTGGGCCAGTATCCGTTTAGTTAGGTTGGCGGCAAATATTATCATAGATAGTTTGGAAATTTATGAGCTTATAGGACAACAAATGAGTAATGAATTCTATCTTGAAATTTATGAGATAGTTGGATTTGATTTTTACTCCTTTATTTTATGCGATATTTTTAGAAGGTACTTTTTATTACTTTTATAAGACGTTTTGACAATTTTAATGAGCATTAAATATTTTTTATATATGCACATATTTAATAAGAATAGTGAGAGAATAGAAATTAATGTGATGTTGGAGTTTATTTCAGCTAATAAGGGTGGTACTAAAAAAATTTTAAATTCTATGATAAATTAATTGTTTTTAACTGTTTTTATTGATATATGTGTGAATAAATTACAAATATCTTATTAAAAAGGACCAAAGAGTATGTTAATTGACTGTGTGTACAATACAATACGAATAATCTTTTAGAATGATTATTGATTCTAGTCCTATTATAAAGTGTATTGTAGAAGAAATTTTTTGTACTAAAAAAATTTTACTTAGAAGGTTATTAACGATATTTTTTCAATTTTATCATTATTTAATTCTTATTTGAAAAAAAAGAGGAAGAGAGGGGAGATGATACAGTGATTTATAAATGAAGAGAGAGAGAGAGAGAGAATTTTAATAAGGGTAAAATTGAAAAACTATTAATTGAATTAAGAAATATTTAATGACTTAACTGTAATTCTTTACTTATATGAGAATTAGTTGAAAAATGGACTTATGATAAATCACTTGAAGAGTTACTAATATTTATCTATCAATTTTACTCTTATAATTAATTCTTAAATATGAGTACAAAGTTTTATTGTATCTTTCGATATTTGAATTATAAACCATCAGGGCTTTAATATTTATAATTAAGTAATCAAAATTCCATAAATTATCTTATCCATGCCATTTATTTAAAATCATAAAAATAGACTTTTAGAAAAAGCTCGTTACAAAAATATATTGTGGCTTCTGACAATTCTGGCTGCTGGTTAAGTAATAAAATATTTTAAATAACATGCAAAAACATATTAACATTTTTCTAAACTATAACAAATAGTCAATATACAAATATATAGGCTTATCACATGAATACTAGTAGTAGTGGTAGTGGGTGGTGATAGTGGTGGTGGCGGCGGCGGCCATAGTGATAGTAGTAGTGGGGTGGTGGTAAACAAACCATGAAGTAATCTTGTTCAATATTAAAACTGTATATGGCTTCTAGATATTTAATAACTTAGAAAATATATATATATATATATATGACTTCTGGTCTCTAATCTCAAAATAAAAATAAAATTATGGCTTCCAACCATTCAATAACTTTAGAAAAATAAAAGTTATATCATCATGACACATAATCTCAAAGTAGGATATAAAATTTATGACTTCTGGCCTCATAATTCCAAGTTTAAGATAGGAAATAAAAGCTATATGATTTCTGATAATATAATTTTAGAGTACGAAATAAAAAAATTATATGGCTCCTAGCTAAAATTAGGTAAAGATATTATATGTCATTTGGTGTATAATCTAAAAGTAAGAAATTAAGGGCATATGATTTTTTGCCATATAATAAGATAGAAAATAAAAGTTATATCACTTCTGGACATATATTCTTAAAATAGGAAATTAAAGTTATATGACTTCTAGTCATATATACTCAAAATAAGAAATTAAAATTATATAACTTCTACCCGTATATTCTCAAAATAGGAAATTACAGTTTTATGGCTTCTATTAATATATTCTTGAAATAAGAAATTAAAGGAAAATAGTTTCTCATCATATAATGAGATGGAAAATAAAAGATATATTAGTTATAGCCTTATCTTCTCAAAATAAGAAAATAAACTTAATTTTCTTGCAAACTGATTCAAGCCAAGAGCTTAATCACTCAAAATCCATATTAACAAGGAATTTGAAAATATATCCTTATTATTTCAAATTACGATATCTCCAAACAGACGTATATATCAGTAAATGTGTTGTTTCTTTATCATGGATAGTTTAGTTATCAACATGAAAATTGCCTTCAAGACTACTAATTCATGCCTGAACTTAGGGAAATACAGGCATAAAGACCTGGGCACAAGGGCTTTTGTGCAAGATTTAAATTACCAACATATGAACAGAAAAGTAGTATGAACCAGAAAAGTAGACCATAGCCAAAATGCGATCACATAATAATAACAATTAACATTCTTAGATAAACCTTATCATATTCAAATCATTAACTTTTTTTACCAAATATTATACTAAAAGTATAAGTATATTTCAAAATGAAAAATCTAATACTGTCTACTAGACCAAATACATCAAAAGGTGGTAAATATAACAATTGGACAAGAATCTAATGAAGAATTTCCCATCAACTGGAGAGCAAAAATATGAAATATGAAACATGATGCAATATGCTATCTATACAAAAACGATGAATTCTTTATCATTTTTACACCTCAAGTAAAGTTCCAACAATGGTTTGCAAAAGCATAATTCAACACTAGTAAACAATATCTGAGATAGAATTTTTCGAGTAATAAGAGGTTCATACCTTGATTATAGACTTGTGATAATAACGTATTATAAAATTAAAGAAAAAGATTATAAGAGAAAATAAGATAATTAATTAAAGAGTACGAGAGAACAACGATCTTATTGATTAAATCAAGTATAAAATACACAAGGAATACCTTTCATTTATAGGCATATATTTACAATATCATGGGTAAATTAATTGCATGATTATAAGACATACTATAGGGATATATGAGATTATAGGGGATTATGGGAAGATATGTGCACATAAATAATATTCATGAGAAGTTACAATTAGACACTAAAAATACATTCAAACTCATAATAAACGATAATAACCACTAATATATGATTTTGCATAGTAAAATAGGCTTACATAATTGACAGAAAGCCATATCGAGTTAGTAAAGGCATTCCTGAGTAACCTCAGCTGAAGCTATACAATAGTAAAACCTCGTAACTATCATCTTTAATTGAAGTTTATACCTTGTGACTTTAGGAATGAATATTGTTTACTAGCTTGAAATGCATTTTCATATCCTTTGAAAATCGTAATTGAAAAACCTCTTTGCAAAAGGGTTACAATGTTCAATATATATTTGTTGTTTATCCATATATGCTTATTTCAAAAGAAAATATCTGCATAAAGTCATATTTTTGTTAATTAAATTTTTAGAGCATATGAATGGTGTTATGGTTCCCGCAAACTAATCATTGTGTACACGAGCGAAGTTGGATACCAAGGAAGAAAAGGAATTATACTATTTTTTAGGATTTTGTCCTTGGTTTGATGCTGAATCATACAAAGTGGAAGAATAAACATAAACATCTAATGTAAAAAAATAAGGAAAATCACTATAAATATTGTTAATTTAAAAATTGAATAAAAATAATAAATAATAACATAAATATTACATTTTGTTGAGATATTGAATCAAATCAATTTTATTCTGAAATTCTTTAAAAGCTTACGTTATACCCGACATAATCCTCTCAATTTAAAATCAAATATGATAAATAACACTACAAGAAAAATGCTTTATTCCTGCAGATTAAAATCCACAGGTATAAGGTTCGTGAAAATTTTTTTCCCGCGGATTTAAAATCCGCTAGGAAAATCCACAGGTAACAATCCGCAGGAAATTCTGTAGGTAATAATCCAAAATCCAAATGTAATTGTATCGAAATCCAAAAGTAATTTTTGATATAAAAACAGTAAGTAAATGAGAGAAAATGAGACTTTCAAAAGTATAAATGGCTAGCTAAATCAGCAGGAAATGTGAAAAATATTAAAAAGAAACCCTCATGAATTTGGTAACATTTTCCAATATCCTACAATCATCGGAAACACATAAAATGTAGCGTTTGCAAATTTCAGAGAATAGTATAAGTAAAATACCTCAAACAATTGCTAATTACAATATCAAAATATGTAAAAAGAAACCTAATTAGACAGTGAAATGAAATACATATAAAGGTGTCGTAACATGTGTAAATTCTAATTATCATACTCATCATCGTCACTCGCAAATGTGTCAATATCTTCATCATTAGAGTGGGTAACATTTGGTTGTGATTTGCTGGCAGGTTAAGGTTGAGGTTTTGGTTGATGTGGAGATGGTGCATGAGAAGAAGAACCTTTAAAACCCAAATGTTGCATTAAAGACTACATTCTTAGTTGTTTCATCAAGACGAATATTTGTCTCAAGTAATTTGGCTCTTAAAAGATTCTTTTTCCTCTTCCAATTTTTGTAATAAAGCATTTAAAGCATGAACTTGTGCTCTAATCACCCCATAATCATCAAGACTAGCAGAAAGTGAAGATCCAGAAGACCGTGAGGAAGTACAAGTCCTTCCTATGTCTTCAAGTCCGAAGACTCCTTTTTTCTTTTCTCCAACAGAACTTATAAATATGTCCATATCAGATGGTAATGGTGTTGATTGTTGACTACCATCAATATCATCTCCATCATTTGTTGATGGACATTGTGAGAGTATGTCTGCCTTTTTTTTGAAAAGTTTCCTATTAAAAAAATATATAAGTACAATAATAAGCTTATTTAAATATTAGATTCAGTATTACACAAACTAAAACAGCAATAATGATCTTCAATCCTAATTCATACCACAATTTCAATGATAATTGTGACACCTCCTATTTTCCCCTATTTTCTTATTATATATCACTTATGAATCACTCTTGGACCTTAGATATAAAAAATTTGTCCAAAATTGTGAATTAGAATTTTTTAAAAACGGAAAAGACGCTGGTACTGTTCACAGTGCCATTTTCCAGTTTTTTGGCCCAACTTTGAAAAATCATAATTAATTCTAGAAAAATCGAAACTGAGTGATTCCAATTTCTAAATTTTGCTTGATAAGTGAAATATAGGGGAAAAATACTCATGGGTTTCAATTCTTGCCATTTGATACAGTTTATTCAAAAACCGTGGCAATGTCCAAATGGTCACTGTCAGTTTTTCCAGATTTTACCTCAATCTTTGAAAAATCATATCTCTCACAATAAACATCCAAAATTCGCAAAATTTATGTCATTTTAAAGCTTAGGATGTCTAGTTTCTAACTAGAATTTTAGCCTATTTGGAGCTCGTTTGCTATTTTTAACTGTTACTTGAAACAGATTCGTTTTCCAGGGTCTTTGAAACCCCTTTAGCTTTGAAAACCAATTTTCTTAAAAATTCACCAAAACCTCTTTTTGGTTCCTTAACACTTCTTAAACATGCATGATTATTCCCTTATCATTCTTGGTTACTTTTAGCTCGTTATCATGCATACTTCATCACCCATTCACATGATACTTTTGTAGAGGTTTAGGTTACAACATAACAACAACTTCAAGAAAATATGCATCATAACCATTTACACCAAAACATGCAAGCAAAACATCATCTTCAAGCACCATTAACCTTTTCCTTACCCTTGCTTGAGCTTGCACCTACATGGTTAGTGGGTGGGGGATGAGATTTGGGAATCCCAATAGCAGAACCACATAATCATAACAAAGTGAATGTGCATACATGACTTTATGGCATGTGTATGAACATATAAACATGTGACACATAAACTTTACTTGAATATGCATATGGCCATAGCACAAAAGTCACATTTCATACACAAAGCATGCACCTTTCTCATCATAAAAGTTCATGTAACATTCACAAATCATTTTCATAAACATAAAAAGGAGATTAGTAGTTTTGCTACCTCAAGATCCTAGCTTTCCTTTAATCCCACTTCCAAAGTGTTCTTGGTTCTTTTTTCAAGATGCTCTTGGGAACTCTTAAACCCCTAAAAATCATGGCATAACATCCACATAAACATG
>JANTPZ010129850.1:0-20014 GCA_025593235.1 Vachellia pachyceras
TCATTAGAGGTCTTGTCCATGTTATCCCTCAAAGTGTCAACCATGATCGTAGCTGTCAAAGTTGATACTTTTGTATGTGCAACAATAAGGTTATCATGCGCATCATGTTCGTGCTTATCTTTAAGTGTCCTTATTGTCATGATTCCTTCATCTTGACGTTCTCCCATTGAGTATGCACCGAGGTACCATGGACATCCTTCAACCACACACTTGGCTATGATCTTTTGCTTATTGTTCATCACATACTTGTACGAAAACTTATGGGCAATGCTATACTTGTATAATGCTTCCCTAAGTGCCTCTAGATGGGAAAACACTTGACCCTCTCCACTTATAGCATCCTTCTACTTTGTACATCTCATTTCAAGTTTGCATGTATGCATCATTTCCACAGCCCACTCCAATGACGGTGCATTGTCAGTGAACATCATCGATGAATTTCCTTCCCAAGATTCACAGATGCCATCTAACCTGCATCAAAATAGTAACGACACTATATTAGTGCTTTCAACTTTCTCCTACCTTAATTATATCATATTTTTTGACATGAAATCCAACTTACGATAATTGTTCTTCTGGATCTTCCCTCGCTTGCATTGTCAAATCATCGTAATTGTCTTCTATATAAATATGTCCACTTTCTTCATTGAATTTAATCAATTGTTCCACTCCTTCATCATCTACAAGATCCACAAATGTGCTTATATCAAAACTCAAGGTAAACCTCATGATAAATTTGTTCCTCTCTTTTCCCACAGTTGATGCTATCATTGCTTTTAACTCTTCATAACTTGTGCCTTCTTTAATGACTCTTGATCTTATCATTCCACCAACATACATTTCCTCTCCTAATTCATTGCTTACAAATCTCCCTCCTATGTGAAGGAAGCACGTCATATTCTTCCCAGACGTGCTAGCCATCAGTTTTGACGTCTACAGATTGCACTTGTCACTAACCACCTCAGAAGTCACATTAACAACCTTCGCTATTATTGTTAACAACCTTAGCAGCTACAACACTTGTAACCACAGCAACTTCACTTCTTATCTGCATTCAATAATCATTCCGCATAAGAAACAGAGCATGATGAATGAAAGCAGAGCATAAAGACCCCCTTCTTAATAAAAATAACCACATTACTTTTCACTCCATTTTAATGACAACCATTATTATTGTACTCCCAACAAGTTTGCTTATTTATAGTTTATCCATCAATGACAAGCATTTATCTTTTTGTTTCAGAAATTTCCAGCTTTGATTTCCTTTTTCCACGTTACATTTTATGCTTCGTTCAACACTGTTCTTTGCTTTTCCTTTCTTCAAACAGAGATTAATCAAGCATATATACACACACACATCAAAATAACAATATTCCACATCTTATGCATAATGTACAGGTTTATGATGTTTTACATTATAGCAGCACCAATGGGTTTCACTTTTCACGGAGGTCATACCAAACCTCATACATTCATACCACCGATTGCCAATTTCAAAACCCCTCTAACCTCTTTCAGATTTCAGCCTCACTTTGCTCCTGCTTTTGATTTGACTTTCACTCAAATCATCCCTGTTTTCATCTCTCTATCACACAGTTAACTGAAGGGTAAAATGGACTTTACACATCTTCATTTAATGACAAAATGGTCCTATGGGACCTGAGCATAATTATATGTTTAATTGGGACTATTAGTTAATTTTTTGACTTGCATGGGACCTATGTGTGATTTTCCCATGTTTCTATATTTGAATAAATGTACAAACTCCAACTACTATATATGAAGAAGAGGAGTTGGTTTGAATATTTTTTGGGTTTAATTCTCCTCTTTACACTGTTAAATCCTACAAATGAAATGCTTATGCATGCATGCATGCATACATACATACATACATACATTACAACAAAGAGGATTGTGAAAGAGAAAGTATGTGGTGGAGAGAGTAATAATAAATCCTACCCAATTAATATACGAGCCAATTTACTTATTTTGAGTGATTAAATAAACTAATTAATTTATATATTCATTATTTTTCTTCAACCTAATTTATCTTATTTATAAAATGATATATAATTTATTTATACAAATAGATAATTCAGAACTTATTTTATAATTAAGTAATTTACTTAATTTTTTATCTCCTCAAAAAAGTTAATTGGCTTTTATATTAAGAATCAAAGGTAATATATTAATATTAAAATGAATAATTAAATGGGGAAATGAAAAACTAACAACAAAAACTTTTGGTCATTTTCTAAAATTTCTTATAAATAAGAATAAAATATTTGTCCTTATTATTCCTTATAAAAAGAAAACATAAGTATTACTATTTGATTCACCATGAGACATAATTATGCGTGTTTATGTGAATGTTCAGAAATTATGTTTACGTAAATCAAAATAAAACTCTTTTTATACATTTACGTAGTAAATCATAAATGGACACGATTTTCAATTAGTTTCGAAGGTGGACGCATAAACAAATTAGAAAGATAAGGATAAGCACGTTCACCAACACCACCTTGTCCTTTTATGTTTTTTACTATTAATGGTTGTATTTGGTAACACTTTTGGGGAGTTTAAAGCCCATTCAACATTATTTTTTCACAAATGAGATGCTATCATTAACATATTTACTTCGATTTATGTAAAAATACTTCTCCACCACATTCCCAAACAGGCCTAATGTGTAGGATCTACACTACTAAATACAGTTTTAACCTTCTAGATTTTAAATTCTTAATTAATATTTTTAAGCAATAAATTTTTTTGCAAAACTGAAAGTTAAGAGATTAAATTTATTTTAAATCTTCTACTAATTAAAATATTTTTTAAGAAAAAAAAGGACACATACATTTGGACCATCCTATATATGCGTGTGTATGTGCTGGCTATCCCTTTTCAAATTCTTTATCTATGTAATTCAATTTTATTTTTATAAGTTAAGAACAATCTACACTTCTTAATTAATGTCGTAAACATTTTAGAGTGAATGCTCATAGCTTCCAACCCGTAGGATTCCTTGTGCTTGATGTCCTATAACCTCCCTAATGAATTGTGTTTAGGGGTCTTTATACCAATAACTCAAAGGTTACAATTTGTACACTAATGGGGATTGAATTTGCCATTGATTCTATGTAACTCTTTCTTGGGGTTGAGAGCCTATAAAAAGGGCAATATGTAACACACTTTCAACGCATCCAAGTGAAGAAAACATTGCTTCATCTTTCTCTCTAATTCTCTCTTCATCTCTTCATCCTTTATATTTTCTTTATTTTCACAACATGTTATCAGCACGAGGCTCTGCTAAGAGAGTATTTTCTTATTGTTGTCTTAACATTTTTCCTTTATCTTCTTTTATCTTATATCTATATAATATATTAATGATAATCTTAGCCTTCATATGAAATTGAAGGTGACACTTTTTACCGATTGTTTTATACATCATGTTTAATGGCTAAGATTGGAGATTGTTATCGTTATTATATCTTAATCTAATCCTCTTTACAAGTTATTTATATTATCTTGATATATAAGCCATATTTAATACCTTAATTTTTATTGTAACAATTTTCTTTGTTATGTTCCCATAATTATTATTTGCATTGTTTTTATTTATTTCATTGATCTTGTACTTTATATTTTCCCCATCTCTACTTTCAGTTCCAATTTATTTTTCATTCTTTTTCTTTATTGTTCATTATGGTTATATTCCAATTTATATTTATTTCATTATGGTTATACTCAAATCACTATCACGTATATAAATATAATATATATATATGTATGTGTGTATGTATATCACTCTATTGTTCACTTTATTGTTAATATTGTTTATTATTTTATTTCTACCTGTTATTAATATTGTACCATTTATTTATATTATTACATTTATACATGTTTATTTATTGCACGCACACATATATATATGCCATATTTATTTATTATTTATTACATATTTATATACGCAATTATTTATTTTGACATATATATATATTTCCCTACCTCCATGTATATATTACCATCCCCTTTATGAATATTTATTTCATGTTGTTATATTATGTTATTTATTCACAACTCATTTATTTATTTGATATTTATATTTCGTTATTTTAATTCCATCATTATTTATATTTATATATTAAGTTGTTTCATTTTATTTATATTTCATTTATTTACGTTATTTTATTTTAACTTTTCATTTTCTTTTATTATCATTTTGTTTATCTATGTTATTTATTTATTGTTATTATAATTTACTTGTTCGTTATCTTTTACTTTCCATCTCTATTTATATTTCATTTTTTGCCCTTCATTTTCATTTTGTTATCTCTTATTATGTTATTATTTTTTATATTCAGTTATGAATTTAAATTTACCAAATTTATTTCATTATATTATTATTTTAATGGCTAGTAGCCAAGATATTTTATAATTTTGATTGAATGATCTAAAGTCACATCACTATTATAATAATTCTTTTATAGAAGAATACTGTGGATACATGCAAATAGCAAGAAAAATTGTGTTATTTGAATAATCAAATTGCTACAAAAAATATCAAAGCCCTGAAGGCTTAATGTTCAAAACATCAAAATTTGGTAGCTTATAAAGATTTTATCTTTGGTCTAGAAGACCAATGCTTGAAGGAAGTGATGATGCACTATTAAAAAACAAAAAGATGATGGTCATGACCATATTATTGAATTGATTGACAATTGAAAGTTGAGCCTTTTAATGGCATCAAAATTATAAGAAAATGTTACAATATAATGGGAAGTCATATAGAAAAATACATATCAATCCATTGGAAAAAGGTTAAATTGGTTGGTTATAAAACTATCAATAACCATGGAATTATACTGTTATATAATAATATATGTTATTTCCTGGAGAACTATTTGCTACAAACTTGATATAGATCCTGAAGAACTATATGTTACAAAATTGATTTAGTTCATGAAGAGCTAGTTTAGTTCATGAAGAACTAATATAAATTTTCAATTTATAGGTGGAAAAAGAAGTGATGATGAAAAGTATGACCCATAAATCTATGTTAGAGTTTTGGTTCACTCAAAAATCTAAAGATGATATCCTGATTGATTGAAATCCAAAATTGTATGAAAGTCATGAGATATAAAGACTTTCAAGCAAAATACATTGAATAAGAAAAGCATGATTATATGACTCACATTTGAGGGGAGATCGTTATAATACAAATGTGAGCTAATTTTGTATAAATTTTCATTTATGAGGGGGAGATTGTTAAGTCTTTTGATCTCCCCAAATGGATGTTAGATCTCCCAAAATTGGATGTCATGTTAAATGTCATATTAAGATTTTGATACAATATGTTACGAAAATTGAAAAGTTATTATAGTAAACAAGAAGTTTACTGATATAGACAAATTTATTGTTGGCATGACTTGTTTGATCATATGAGTCATATATAAGATGCAATGTAATGTCAAAGATTGTGTATTGACATCTATTGAAGAACCAGAAGATTCTTCATGAACAACTATCATATTATATATGGATCATGAGAAGATCATTAGTTATGATTTTAAAAGTATATATACATTTCTGGAAATATATTAACTCATACAGGCCCAGTCAAATACCATGTAAACCATAAAATTATTTAATAAGTTTGATAGATGCATCTATGATATGGTTACATGTGTGGCTATTAGTAATTTGCAACCTGAAGTTTGCAAGATTGTTCAAACAAATCATTATGTTTATGAGTGCATGATTTCCAGATTATATGATCAATAATGATTTATTAAAGCCTCCATATATAGCTTGATCAATGCTTATGAGAACAAGATTATTATTTCAGTGTTGGTATATCTGACTTAACATATTGCATCACTTATACATATTAAGTCAACAAAATTCTCCCGGTGAAATTGACTTTTGGTCAGGAGCCAGATATTTTCTATTTGGAAGGTTTGAATGTGCAATATTTTCTTATTTATCCACCACAATGCACATAGATAGAAAGGAAAAATAAATTTGCGCTAGATTCTCCCCCTTGTTTGTCTCTAAATGAAACATAATGGTGTTTCAAAAGGAGAACAAATGGCTTCATGAGACTTGTACTGCATTATTGGTAAATTGTCATTTGACAAAGTTTCTCCACATGAGGGGAGAAATTAAGTGGCTGGAAACGAAAATATATTGAATGCATTATTACTATCAAATATAGATCCTCAAATAAAATAATATGAACAAGAAGTTCATCGAATATTGCATTCATGAGATATTGTAAAAAATCTGCCAGATCAAATTACTGACCTAAATGAGAATTACCAATTATCATACTCCAGTTGAAAATGCTCCAATTAGTGTAAATGAAAATGAGACATGCCTGAAACATGATAAACAATCGGTTCCAAATATTATATTTTGGATAACAAGGAGCATATCATTAAGATGATCATATTGAGAAGGTTGACATTCTAGAAGAGACTAAGATATAACTAGTTATAAAACCTCAACAGAGGTTCAGGTACCTCAAAAGTAATGTTGATATTTTGACAAGTTATGTTGCAATGAGAAAAATGGAATCGAAACGGATAAAGTTGTCGACAACGGTTTTGATAATAATATCACGTGATCAAACAATAATCTTATATGTGAATCTACCCTAAAAGGATGACAGAAAGGTGATTGGTCAACAGAAAAGGAAAAAGGATGCAATAAAATATGATTGCATCATTTGATATCTGAGAATTATGGACCAATAGTCTAAATGCATGAAATATAAAGTTATCATGAGATATATAAACATTTATATGAAAACACAGGTTTTCACAATGATATGATGATGATGTATAAGATATATTATTTTGTGGTGGATGAAAAATAATTTCTAGTTCAGAAGGATATGAACACAAAATATGCCTATATTGGATATTATTGTAGCCTAAACATATGATTCGATGTATGTGAAATTTACATGAAAATCGTTGAAGGTTCTAACATGTTAGAAACATGTTTAAGAAAATAATGATATTAAAAAATAGTATAAGTTGCATCTTATTTTGAAAGTCATGACTTTTACTTTGATATTTTGGTTACAAAATTTAATTTAATGGAATAGAAGTCCCTTATGATCTATTCCATGTTAATTTACATGATTCGTTGATATTCATGTTATATATTTATTATGAAAATTAGATTTCTGCAAGTATACAAATGGATAGTGACACTGAGATTTGATGCAATGATTTAGCGTTTCCAGGAGAGATACTGGAGACTTGATCAATATGCTTTAAAGATATTATAAGATGACAATGTGTCATGCATAATTCAACCAAAAGGAAGATATGCTCTGAAAGGTATTAGAGATTATTTGCTTGACGAGAATTCAGTATACTTTATTGAGAGAAAAAGATAAAGGGTGATGTTGTTACTAGGGGAGTAAAAGTGACGATGTTATCATAAGAAGTGAGATTGATATTATTTCCACGGGGAGTAAGTATTATGCTGTACTTTTTTTTCCTTAACCAAGGTTTTATCCCATAGGGTTTTCGTGGTAAGGTTTTTAATGAGGCAGCTTCATTATATATTGTGTACTCTTTTTCCTTCACTAGGTTTTTGTCCCATTGGGTATTTCCTAGTAAGTTTAACGAGCCACAATATTTGTTAGCATTCAAGGGGGAGTGTTGTAAACATTTTAAAGTGAATGCCCATAGCTTCCGGCCCCTAGGATTCCTTGTGCTTAATGTCATATAACCTCCCTAATAAATTGTGTTTAGGGGTCTTTATACTAATAGCTCAAAGGTTACAATTTGTACACTAAAGGAGATTGAATTTGCCATTGATTCTATGTAACTCTTACTTGGGGTTGAGAGCCTATAAATAGGGTAATATGTAACACATTTTCAACGCATCCAAGTGAAGAAAACATTGCTTCATCTTTCTCTCTCTTCATCTCTTCATCCTTTATATTTTCTTTATTTTCACAGCAAGTAATGTATTGATTTATCTTTGACTTTTCAAACCTACGCTACACCTATATGATGATTCAACCTATGGCTACTTATTTATTAAATTGAAAATTTTTAATTAATAGTGCAATACTCAGTATTTTAATCCCTTAAATCATGGGACTGATTATGAAATAGATCTTGCTCCATACTTATCTTTTAATACTTTATTCCATGTTATCTAGTTTATTCAAAAAAAAAAAAAAGGAGAACGGGAAAAGTCATATACTAAGAATTAAGAGTTAAAGTGCAATTCTAACAAAAAAAAATTTTATTTCAAGGACGTCTGGTACCATAAAGTTTTTGTTGGTATAAAAATATACATAATGTTACAAAAGCAATGCAAATTTAACATAGCCACTTTTCTTACATGGGTCCTACAGTATTATTTTTAAATTTTTATCATCTCTCCCCATTTCTCCCTTTTTTTACGTGAGCTGGCGGAGTCGCCTCGATGAGTTGTCATGCACACTCAACGGATTTGGAAGAAGTTAATTTCATGGAAGCGTTGGTGAGTCATAAGATCAGTCTGGTTTGTAATTGTAGTAGAAAGTTTAAATCTTGTTTTCTTCCTTCGTCGACACTATATATGAGGAAGAATAACTGTGGAACTCGCATCAGCCTATTGAAGCACTCCTTATCATTCAACACAACATTAGCTTCTGCTCAATTAGTGGGGAGCATAAAAGTGGGCCATCCTGAAAACATGCTGCCTCCTAAAGGTTTTTCATCACTCTGAAATTGTTGGCTCAAGGGATCAACAACCAGCAGCATGCCGATACACCTGACGCATCTTCTTCTGCACCGAGCTTCACCAACAAAATGCAAATGCGAAAATCCTCAAAACTTGTCATATCCAAAGTAAACTATAAATATGCCGCAACTAAAGCACACTCTGCCTCTGCTGCCACCATTTCCACCACCGCGTCTGTGAGTGCCACCAACACCCTAGTAACAATCTCTTGCCAAAGACCCACCTGGCTAGAATTGTAACACTAGAAGCCCTCGCTATATCTGCCACTACCATCGTAGCCCCCACCTCTGCGACCATAGCAGTAAGGATCACCGCGAGCATTCCCGCTAGCATAGCGTCCACCTCATCCACTCCCTCTGCCTCTGCCGTCGTAAAACCCTCTTCCACCACTTTCAGAACGATGAGATCTCAGGAGAGTGGTGACATCAATAGCTTTGGTTCGTCCATCTTGGGAGTAGTCGAGAAGGAATTCGACGAGCTAACCCTCGGACAAGGTGCAATACTTGTGGGATCGGATGGAAGTGTAGTGGACAAAGAGATACTCCCCACAGCCATCAGGGGCAATGAATCTGAAACCCTTGTCGGCATTGAACCACTTGTCAGTACCAATGGATCTAGGAGTTTGCACCACTTTTATAACGTTATATATTTTTATGTCAATAAATATTTTATGGTGTCAGACGCTCTTGAAGTAAAACTTTTTTGTTAAAATTGCATTTTAACTTAAGAATTAATTATAAAATGAGACATTTTACTTATGTGTGATTGAGATTCTACAATATGTAACTCAGGTTTCATATTATGTGCAATAGAACTTTCACAATACAACTGATATTTCACATGTGTAACTGAGCAAATATCATTCTCAATGAGGGATTTTCCCCAATTTTCCTTTTAAAAATATTATACCCAATTTTATCTTTGCTAAACATGAATTTAATGATTCAATATGTATACATCATTCCAAACTTTCTTGCAAGTTTTATTATATAAAGCAAATTTTGGTAATGCATGAAATACTACTCATTTGATGGATTGCAAATATTAAAACAAGTCTCATTAACCAAAATTTATGGATCATAATAGGATCAATATAATAGAGAATTTGTTTGAGAAATTTACAATCAAGTCCTAAATAGGAGAATTAATGAATAAAATATCTCAAAGATTCATAAAATTATCAAAAGATCCCAAAGGTAGCTGCTGGGGTTGTTAATGAAGACTGCTAAAGTTGTTAATGACAACCTCAGCAGCTACTCTTAGGAACTTATGGTAATTTTGTGAATATTTAGGACATTTTATTCATTAATCTCTTATTTTGGATTCGATTGCAAATTTTCCAATTTGTTTTTCTATGATTTTCCTATTTTGAAATTTATCTCTCCTTCCGAGGCACTTTCATCGAAGTTGTCAAACTTACACATGTAAATAAACTCGAGAAAAGTTCACTAAAAAAACTCGAGAAAGGAAAGTAAATTATAATAGTAAACTTGTAAAAGTTTATTTTTATTCATAAATAAGTAATAAAAGTATATGATTAAAGAATTAAAATTTACAAAATGTTAACAATTTGGTTTAAATATATTTCAGATCAAAAAATTGGAATTAAATCCATCAATATTCATAATTAAACTTATGAGTTTAGTTGATACTATTTTGTAAGTTAGAAATTCGAAAACGATAAACTCATTGTGTAAACTTGCAAGTTCAATCAAATTTGTAGCTAGTACAAATTTAATAGCAAGTTAGTACAGATAATTTAAGAGCAAGTTAATACAGATTTGTAAGTTAGAAACCTAAACGGTAAACTCAGTGTTTTACATTAAACTAATGCTTCAACTCATATATATATATATATATATATATATTGACGCGTTGAATATTGATGGGATAAACTAGGGTTCATTGACTCTAGTGTATGGCCCCCAAGGGCAGTGCAGAGAAGAGGATTGGTGGAATTGCTTGAGAAGGCTGAACCCAGGATATGGGACCCCACGAATGGTGTTGGGAGATTTTAATGGTTTACTTTACCAGGCGGATAAAGAAGGGGGAAGTGAGAGGTCCCAAAGAGAGCTTCAAAGATTCAGGAATTTTATGGTGGAGTTAACTTTTAAAGGATGTCAATTCACTTGGATGAATAATAGAGAAGAGGATGACTTTATCAGAGAAAAGCTGGATCGTGTAGTAGTGAATTGTATTTGGAGAGAACGGTTCTCCAAGGGCTTATATCATGTGCTAGAAGCAATTGGGTCTGGCCACTATCGTCTATGGGTTGAATTTGAGCATAAAGAATCAATGTCTCCAAGATTATTTAGATTTGACATGAGATGAATTAATCATCCACAGTTAATGGAGCTGATTCAAGCCAACTAGAAAGGGGAAATAAATAATGGTTAGCTGCAGGATCTGGTTGCGAACTTGATCTAAGCAAGGTTCTTGATAGCTAGAGCAAAAGGGAGTTTGGAAACTGCAGTAGAAACATAAATGGATTAACGCTGAAGGTATAGGAATGTATGGAAAGGGAGTGGAATGACAGCGCAGCTCGAGAAATAGCAGAATTAAAGAGGAAGATAAATGAGATGTGGGAGCAGGAAGAAGTTTACTGGGCTCAAAAATCAAGTTTCCAATGGCTGAAATATGGGGACCAGAATTCAAAATTTTTTTAGCTGCAACAAAGTGTTCAGGTTGAAAAATTACCAGAATATATGGTTTAGATGATGAGGAGCAAATAGGGGAGTGATTCACTGATTTTTATGCCCAACTTTTCTCTGCTTCATCAACCAGGGATTTCAGGGCAGCTCTATTATGCTTAGATGAAGATATTACACCAGAGGACAACAGATGTCTAATGATAACTATCACAGATGCTGAGATAAAGAAAGCAGGTCATGAGCTGGGAAGCTTAAAGGGCCCATGATCGGATGGTTTCACTGGTTTATCCTACCAGAAGGCTTGGAGCACGGTGGGCCCTCAAGTATGTTCTTTTGTTCAAAAGTTCTTTCAAGAAGGGTTTCAATTAGCAGAAATTAATAGCAGGGATTTGGTTTTAATTCCAAAATTAGATTGTCTTGAATCAGTGAATGAATATAGGCCTATTAGCCTATGTAACTTTTCATACGAAATTTTCTCTAAAGTCATGTCTAATCGTTTGAAGCCTTTGCTAGGCAAGATAATTTCTGAAAATTAGCGTGCCTTTGCCCCTGGTAGATTTATTCAAGATAACATAATCATAGTAAATGAGGCTTTTCATCATATGAAATTAAGAAGGAAGGGCCCCTGTGAAATGGCTTTCAAGATGGATATGAAGAAGGCCTATGACTGAATTGAATGGGATTTTCTATGTGGTGTTATGCTAAAAATAGGATTCTGTAGAGAATGGGTGGAAAGCATTTATTGGTGCTTAAGTTCTGTTTCTTTCTCAATCATGATGGCTGGAAAACGTGTATCAAATGTGTTCCCTAAGCTTGGCTTAAGGCAAGGGGACCCCTTATTTGTTTATAATGATCAGTAATGTTTTACACAAAATGATTGCAAACGCTGAAAATAAGAATCTGATCTAGGGCATCAAAATAGCCTAGCAATTCCCCAGACTAACTCATAGCTTTTTTGCTGATGATTCGGTAGTGTTCTTACATGCTGAGGTGATTGCTTGTCATCATGAGTAGAATACTGGATATATATTGTGAGGCCTCGGGACAGAAATTTAGTTAACAAATCTTGTTTGTTTTTCTCAAAAAATACCTCTGACAGAGTAAGAGAAGAAATTAGGCATGTGTTTCAGGTGCCAGTAGCAGATCTTCCCGGCAATTACCTTGGTTTGCCAATCACCTGGGGCAGATAAAAAACACAAGTTCTCAATTTTATGGTGTACAAAGTCAAGAGGCGAACCCAAATCTGGCAGCACAAGTTTCTATCAGAAGCTGGACGTGAGGTACTCATCAAATCTGTTGCTAACTCAATCCCGGGTTATTCAATGTCTTGCTTTCTTCACCCAAAGAATATCCTTAAATGTCTAGATCAATTACTTTCTGGTTTTTGTTGGCAAAACTCAAATGGTAAGAGGAAGATTTATTGGGTAACTAAAGATAAACTTAAGAGGGATAAGGAGGAAGTTGAGTGTAATATCAGCATATTCCAATAATTAAATATGAAGACTAGACCGATAGTAATGGGTTGAGTTAATGCCCATGGATGTGGAAATATGGAAAGGAAAATGCCTCTAGACACGAAAGATCATGATTGAGTAGATCTCTAGTCTTAAGGATTTTAAGTAAGAATGACCCAAGGGTAAAACGGTCATTTGGCTAAATGACAAGAATAAAATGGTCATTTTGATTAAAAAGACTTAGGACATGAAATGTCATCAAATAAGGACATTTTGGTAATTTGGTTAAAAGTCAACAAAAAGTGAAAGTTGACCAAAAAGTGAAAGTTGACCAAAAATGTCGAAGTCAACCAAGGGCAAGGTTGGAATTAAGAAATAATAAAAAAGTGATGGCATTTTGGAAATTATGGCAGAAGTAGAAAAAGTAGTGGCATTTTCGTAAATAAGTGGTAAATAAAGGATTTCGTAGTTAAGGATGATCGAGAAATAATTATTTGAGGTAGCAGGAGTTCTCAAATGCCGGAGACCCAAACTGAGAAAAGTTTTGTTGGGTCATAAAGTAATTAATAAAATTATTACCTGGTATCCAGTGCGGGCAGTTTCGTTATATGGAGAACAACAGTGCCAGAAAAGACCAAAAAAGTATTTTCTTAGAAAATTAATTACGAAAAATCTGGGAAGAATTTTGAGGAACGGAAAAGAGCTTGAGAATCAGAAAAAAATATAGAATTTTTCCATATCCTTAAGTCAAATTGGCAACCGGAAGCTCGTTTTACGGTGTTGCACGCAAATCGAGGAATCCTGACGATTTACGAAGAGAGCCAAGGGTATTTTGAGAAAGGGATGATGTCACCTAGGAAAGGAAGCCTAGGGAATGGCACCATATAAAAGAAAAGTCTCAGGAAAAATAAAAAGAAAAATTACTCGAATAAAGGTTACTTTACAGAAATGCGTGCCACCGGATCAAGTAACTGAAGAGCTAGGGAACCGGTCAGCCCAACCAGGCTTGCAAGGGAAGCCAAAGACCACTTTTCACCAAGTAATCAAGAAATGACAAGTGGCACAACCACAACCAAGTAAATCAAAACTTGATGCCCAAGTTTAATTCTCAACCACACATTTTTTCAAGAGGCTTTTTACATAAGCTAACTCTCCTGTCTCTTCTCTTAAATTTCTGCCACCTCTCTCGCTCCATTTGGTCAGATTTTTCTCTCCCCCAAGATCCCAAAAAAGGCCACTTTGCTCCCAAGGAGGAAGAAGAAGAGAGCTCTCACAAAACCTTAAGGTAATCACCCAAACAACCAACTCTCTACATTTCTCTACTCCTTGCAACTTCTACTACCTCTTTAATGGTTGATTTCCTTGATCAAAGCCCTCTTTTTGAAGATGAAAAGTTAGGGTTTCAAGGTATGAAAATGGAAAAAGAGAAGGCTTTTGAGGTAGAAAAAGGTTGAAAGTTCTTTCTTGAGTAGTAAAAACTAGGTTGATGGTTTTTTATGGTTGTTTTGGTTGTTGTGAAAATTTTTGGAAACCCTAAGTGTTTGGGGAGGTGCTGTCCATTTGGAAACTTGAGAGGGAAAGATGTATTTGAGTGGTATAATGCATGAAAAGTGGTTGGAAAGCAAGGATATACATGTATATGAAAAGAAAAGTTGAAAAATCCAAGAACCCTTCTTTTTCTGTTTTTCCAAAAATCTGCGAAAAACAGAAAGAGTGAGATTTTGATGATTCTAATACTTCCAATGGCTTCAAAAAGAAGTTTTGTGTAGGGTAAAAATAGGAAAGGGATTTGAGAAGCATTAGGGACCATAAAAGCCAAAACTTGGACTTGTAGGGTCTTGCAAATGCAAGAGGGAGTATTGTTGAGTTTTTGTAAAATTATTGCTTGATTAATGATGTGAAGTTAATGGATGTGCCTCGGTATCATGATTAGGAGGTTGAGGCCTTCAAGAGCACATTTGGAAGTAATCCAAAAGAGCTTTAAAGCTCAAGTGAAAAAGGAAGTTAAGCTAAAGAGGTAGCAAAACCCTCTAACCTTAAGCTTCATTACTTTTGAAATATGTTGAATGATGTATAACTTATTTAGAAATTTATGATGATGGAAGTGTGAATATGTGTTATTGTTTGCTATGGCCATATGCATTTGATTGTTACATGTTGCACTTTTATTAATTCACACTTTTATGAAAGGTTGTCTTGCTGTTTTATAACTTGTGTTAGAAAGATTTGCTATTGGGATTTTTCAAAATCTCATTATCCACCAACTAACCATGTAGGTGAAGAATCAAGCAAGGGTAAGGAAAAGATTATTAATGGTTGAAGATGTCATGCTTGCTTGAGCAATTTTGTGTAAATATGATTGGTTGATGGCAATTTGTTTGCAAGTGGTTGAAGTTGTAACCTCTAAACCTCTATGTGATGATACATGCATGAAAATGGGTTAAAAGTGCCAATGAATGGTAAGAAGATAATCATGCATGGTAGAAGTGGGTTAATGAGCCAAAGAGAGGTTTTTGGTAAATTTTAAGAAGAGATGGTTTTCAAAGCTAAAGGGTTCCAATGGCCCTGAAAACTGACATGTTTCAAATGGATATTAAAAATAGAAAACAAGCTCCGATTGAGCTAAACATTTCCATTTAAATACTACACATCCTAAGCTTTAAAATGATATAAAGTTTTCAGAATTTGGATTTGTACATTAAGAGATATGATTTTCCAAAGTTAAGGGAAAAACTGGAAAAACTGTCAGTGACCATTTGGACATTGCCACGATTTTGGAATAAACTTATTCAAATGAGTAAGAATTGGAGCCAATGATTATTTTCCCCCTATATATAACTTAATAAAATAAATTTAGAAATTGGAACCACTCCATTTCGATTTTCTAGAATTAATTATGATTTTTTAAAGTTGGGCCAGAAATATGGAAAAATGCCCTGTGAACAGTAACAACGTTTTTCTACGTTTTTGAAAATTCAAGTTCACATAAAAAGCCTAATTTGAGTTATCCAAAGCCCAAGAGTGGTTCAAAAATGATCTAACATGAGGATATAGGGGGAAAATATGAGGTGTTACATTGAGGCTTTCAATTTAGCACTTCTAGCAAAGCTAGGCTGGAGAATATAAAGGAACCTGACTAACAGGGGGTTAAATCTTAAAGGCAAGGTATTCCCCTAGAAGTGGGTTTCTAGAGGCTAAGTAAGGTGGACAAGCCTCATGGATATGGACAAGTATGTTGTATTCAAAGTATAAATATTAGTGGATCTTTCAGCTTATCTCAAATATTGTACTCATCCTGGTGGCAGTATCATATGCAAATAAGCAGTTAGTTTGAGTCGCATCCAAGAACACTGTTCTTAAGAGCTATTCCGCAACTAATGGCAAAGTAAGTTGCGGTACCCCCCAAAATTAAAACGGATTTTTCCTGCAAGATAGGGTAAGCAGAATAGCAAAAATAATATAACTCAGTGGGTAGAATAATATGTCAGAGGAGGAAGAGAGGAGCACGAAAACTCAAGTGCGGTGTGTCTGAGCCTCTCATAGACACTACCTTATATAGGACTCTATTGCCAACACTATTAATCACCATGAATAAAAAAAAATTTCAATTTCAATAACATAAATGCGTCGGTTTGTAAAGAGCCATAAAACATCATGATGACACAATTCAAAACCATATTATTGCCTCATTTTTAATGTTAACAATAAAATACAATGAATACATTCAAAACCACATTTAACTTGCGCATAAAGGGTAAGAGAAAATTGTTGGATTTATCTCCAGCGGCCTTTATCTTGTGCAAGCTCTTTCCCCCTTTTTGCTCATTTATTAGTCCAAGATCATATTTTGTCAAACATTCTTTTGGCTCATAATCCTAAATAATATGGGACATCTTCCTTTACCACACCAACACACAGTATTTACAACAAACCATAGTTGAAAAAGAGTGCTGGAAGGGAATATAATTGCTAGCAAAGGGAACGGAAGAAATACACGGAGATCCATGGCTGGACAAAATCCCTGGTAAATAAATCTTTTCTTATTGCCCATATGACTTCTTTCGATCTCTAACTGTTGCTGATCTGAAACAACCAGCAGGATGGGATTTAACGTTAATTGAACCTTGCTTGGAAGACTTTAAAATTCAGGCCATTCTTAATACCGATAGAGAAGATAAATGGCATTGGACGGAAGGGTATAAATTAGCAAAAAAAAAAAATATGAATACAGGAAGCGTCTTGCATAGACCTGGACCCTCAGCTAGCCTTGACAAAAAGTTGTGGAAAAAAGTGCGGAAACTCAAAACGCCCATAAGGTCAAATTGTTTATTTGAAGAGTTTTAAATAACGCCCCTTCCTACACTTGAGAATTTACAAAAAAAGGAGTGTGTGTATGGCGGATGTATGCTTTATTTGCAAAACCAAATCAGAATCCTTGAAACATCTCCTTTGCTTATGTCCTTCAACAAAATTAACAGATTTGGTTTGGTAGTATCTTTTCATTTAATTTTGATGATGAATCTGGTTTTGAAATCAATGAATGGATAACATGATGTTTTCTTGAGTTACTTTTGTCTCCCTGGAAAAAAGCTTTAGTTACTATGATTTTGCGACACACTTGGAAAGGCAGGAACAATTTTGTATATGGAAAGCTGAACATTGACCCTGTTTTCTACCTATCCCAGGCGTGCTCTCTACTGCAAGGGTTTTGGGATGCTAGGGGCTGGTCAGAGACTTCATCAGAACCTGTACCGAGTGCAGCAAGGGCTGCTGAACAGTTAAGGAAATGGAAATTGTCAAGTGGTAATGAGTTAAAAATAAATACGGATTGTTCTTTTGTTCAAGGGAGGAGAAAGCTGCCATAGCATTTGTTGTTAGATATGCAAATGGATGGATCATTGATGATGGCAAAGCAAGAGTAGTTCAGGTGAGCTCAGCTTTACAAGGAGAATATGAAGCAATGCAACTAGCTGTCCAATTTGCAATTGAGAATCATCTAGAGGACACTATTTTTGAGTCTGATAACCAATCTCTTATTAAATGTCTTAATGATGGAAACCTGCCACCACGCTGGAGGTGTGAAATTATCATTGAGAACATCCTTGTATCAAGGAAATCTAGTCGGAACCATACTTTTAGATGAATTACCAATGAAGCAAATTTGGCAATTGATTAGGTAGCCAAAGCTTCATTGGGAGGGATGTGCCCAAGTGACTGGGTTAATTGTCCCCCTTTGCAGCTATATTTGGTGTTTTTGAAGGATTTGGATGGTAAAGTTATAGATCCTGGCTGATTTGTCTAGATGTCTTAATATTTTAGATTGTAATTTATTTATGCACTGGTGTATGAACGTTTGCCTTTTCTATTATTGGTTCTCTTTGTTGGCAAAAATATACAACTGTGTGTGTCTGTGTGGAACAATTTGAGAGAGAAGTATCAAGAGAATCCAATTTATATCTAAACAGTTTTGCCATGTGAAATGTGACTGCTTCACAGATTTCTCCATTTGAGTGCCAAATTTGATAGTGTCTTCGTTGAACTACCATCTTCCATTAGAGCACAAGCAGCAGCATCTTTAAGCTGTTTCATTCTTCTTCTAATCTCTTCACCTTCTTCTTCATCGCCAACCTCCATTATACACTTTATAACCCTAACGATCTCTTCTTTCTCCACAATCCCATTATTATTACCATTAATATTCTCGCCATGTCTTGGCATTATAGCCACTTTTAGTCCATCAGCTAACATCGCTGCATTAGTTCTTTGTTCAGCAAAAAGTGGCCAAGCTATAATTGGCACTCCCTCAACAATACTCTCTAGTATTGAGTTCCAACCACAGTGACTTAGAAACCCTCCTGTTGAAGTATGACCTAGGACTCGAACTTGTGGGGCCCAAGAAGCCATAACCAAACCTCGATCTTTAGTTCTTTCTAGAAAGCCTGGTGGTAAGAAATGAAGTGGGTCTTCTACCTCTTCATCTTCTTCATCGTTTTTACCATCACGTAGGTAACTAGCACTGGCTCTGTCACTTGGTGATCTCACGTTGACCCACAGAAATCTTTGGCCACTTAGCTCTAACCCTGAAGCTAGCTCATTGATTTGGGCTTGGGATAGACTCCCACCACTTCCGAAGGAAACGAACAGAACTGAATTTGGTGGCTGCTTGTCTAACCACCTTAAGACCGAATTTTTGCACTCCGGTTCAGACCGGTCCGGTTCAATGCTGGACCCAGTTTTAATTAGGGGTCCGATTGCATGTACAGAAGGGTATCTCTTACTTTCTCCATTTCCAGCTGGTGGTTCCTCGTATTGCCAGGCTCTTATTGCTTCTGCTTCCATTGCTTCGAAGCTGTTCACTATGATACCTTCAAGAGATATTAATTATTAATATCAAATTGGGAAAAAGCAGAGTCATTAATTAATTAATTACATGTTTTAAACTACTCCCATAAAATTTGCTGATTATTTTATGTTAACCAAAGTGAATTTTGAATATATATATATATATATATATAGGAGGATGAAGATGAATGGATCAAAGCACATAACATTTTTTGATGTTATTATTTCCTTTGACAATGCACGAAGATTATTAGTAGAGTTAATGACATTCATATCCCGGACAATTTTCTTTAAAAATAATAGAGTTGCAAATATTTGTTCAAACAATTGGAAATTCAAAATTGTTAATTTTAGATGAGACTTATATTTAAGTTTCAAATGCAATTGTCAGTTTGTAACTGATATTTTTATTTCCAATTGTTTGTATCGATATTTGCACCTCATTTTCAAGAATTTTTTTTTTTAACGAAACCTACCTATCATTAATTATTTGTCTTGGGAATGTCAATATCTGCATTCTGTATTCCTATATCAGTTGACCAAGTAATCACATTTAAAGTGTATGTGAGGCGTGAATCACCAAAAAGCAAGAAGATGTTTATAATATAAACACAGTCCCTTTAATTCATGATATAAATCAATTCAATTAATTCGTGAAAATTTAGAAATGATGTTTACACTAAAAATATTCTAACTTTACTTATATTAAGAGTGGTTTTGGAGGGGAAAGAAAAATACAATAAAGCTAAATTTAAGCATTAATTATATTAACACAATTGACAAATATAACATTAATTGCTACTAATATTGTAA
>JANTPZ010129852.1:0-24542 GCA_025593235.1 Vachellia pachyceras
AGAGGAAAGTAAGAAAGAGAAAGAGAGAAAAAGTAGGAAAGAGGAAAAAGTAGGAAAGAGAAAACCTAGGTTTCAAACTGAGGTTTTGTAACCAAAATAGCTTTTGGGAAAAAAAATTTGCTTGGACAAAACCTCGGTTTTGAGGTCAAACCTAGGTTTTGAAACCAAACCTAGGTTTCAAAAGTGGTTGCCAAACCAGCCCTAAGAAAAAAGAGTACAACTTACTAGGTTTTTAGTCATTGTTGACAACATTGCCCTTTATTTGTCTTTTTATTTCAATGGAGTGTATTAATTTCTCATCAAGCAAATAATTTCCAATGGATTTTAGCCAAAATATACATGATACATTGTCATCATATAATAATTTCAAAGTACATTCATCAAAGTCTCCTATATCTCTTATGTATATATGCTGAATCATTACATCAAATCTTAGTTTAATTATCCATTTGTATAACTATAAAAACCAAATTTTCGGAATAAAGATGTAACATGCAATATTAACATTTCATTTAAATTATCATAGAATATATATATATATATATGAGGCTTCTATTCTATGAAATTCAATATATTTTTGTAGAAAAAACATCATTACAAAAATTATCATTTTGAAATTATTGAAGCATTTAATGATTTGATCTACTCAAAATACTGCGTGTATATAAAGATTTTCTTGGACATGATTCTAGCGTATTATATCCTTCAAGGATTTTTAAGTAAAGTTCACTATTTAGTGAGTCATATATAGGTTATACTAACATCCAATTAATGCATATTTTGTCTTCATACACTGTCAGGCTAGTAATTATTTTTCATTCATCATAAAATAATATATCTCATTATAATCATTGTTATACTTGTGTAAAAATCTTTATTTTTACATAAATATTTTCATATCATATAACGACTTCATATTTCATGTGTTTGGACTACATGTCCATAATTTTCACATTAAAATAATATAATCATATCTTCATTATATTACATCTTTTCATCTTAGACAATCACTTTATTTTGTTTACTTTGCACTACAAATTTATGTATAGAATCCTTATTTGATCATGTGATATTATTGTTGATGCCATGTTTTGATAATAACAAAATGTCTTATGTTTTATATTTTGTAGGAATCATAAAGTTCGAAAGTTATTTTAAACTCGTTTTACAAAATAAAGTTTGAATCTTTGATGTTAATTATGCAACACTTGAGTTTGGCATGCTGATACTTGAGTTTCATACTTGTCAAATGATTTCAAAATCAAAACTTTCAAAGAAAACTCGAGTAGCAGTTAAAGAATTATAAATACTTGAGCATAGGTTTCAAAAACTCAAGTTCTGAGAGTTAAAATTGTTTTCAAATTCAAAACTTTCAGAAGAAACTCGAGTAGAGGTTGAAGTGTTGGTAACACTCGAGTTTTAAGGTTTGAACTCAAGTTATGAGGCTTGAGATTGGTTCAGAAAATCAACACTTTCACTAAAAACTAAAGTTATGAAAGAAGTATTGTAAACACTCAAGTTTTGGAGTGAAGAACTTGAGTATCAAGCTTCAAATTTCAAAGTTTTCTCTCAACTCTCTTCAGAGAACTCGAGTAGTAACAAAAGTATTGACAACACTGGAATTCTGCTATCTAATACTCGAGTGTTGAAGCTCAAAAGCCTCTCAATTTCAAAACTTATTTTGAATACTCGAGCAATAACAAAAGTATTGACAACACTTGAGTTTTATTATTCAATACTTGAGTGTTGAAGTTTGAAAAGCTTCCTTAATCTCAAACTTCTTTTGAACATTCGAGCAGTAACAGAAGTGTTGACAACACTCGAGCGCTATTGTGGAAAACTCGAGTATTGAAGGCCTTCACTTCAGACCTTCAGAACTCAAGTGATAATAAAAGTATTGTCAACATTAGAGTGTTATACACTAGAACTCAAGTATCGAAGACATTTTTCAAGACTTTCTTCTCTGCTTGAGTTATAAACAAAAGCTTTCAAGTTTTACTGCTTAACACTCTCGGTGAGCACTCGAGTTACACTAAAAGTTTTTCTAAAACTCAAGTTATAAACTCAAAACTCGAGTATTGCTTAATGGAATTCAAATTTTCTTTAGTCTATTTCTTCCAACACTTGAGTAATGAGAATAAAAACTTGAGTACTGCTTTCTCCTGACACATATCAATCTGATAGCAGACTTTACTTTTTGTCAGATCTTTCTTCATTTACGCAACAATATTTTTAACGCCAACTGCTCTAATGAATGCGTTGTGGTTTAACTTATTAACAAGGAATGACCATTACTGATATTGTCTCTGGCACAGCCTAAGCCTTCATCACCCAGGAACTTCAACGATCATATTTTCAGACGAAGTCTCAGAAGCATTAATTACTCAACATCGTTCATCATAGCTGAGATCAACGAAAACTTGAATGTTTATAATGGCTAATTAATGCATTTTCCTATAAATAGACGAGCATTCAAAGCGGAAGAATAGAATATTATGTGCAATTACTCAACGCTTTAATACGCATACCAACCTCTCTGTAAATCACCATTACTGTCATTAGTGCTTCAGTGTTCATACATTTACTATGTGAGAGAGTATATATAGATATTCATCTTGTAAACTTGTAAAAACTTAAGATTGGAATCTTGAGTCTGTTAGGTTGAGATTGATCAGAAAACAGAGAGCATGAGTATCTGTTTTAGTGAAAATTATAAGGAGAAGTGAGTTCCTTGCTGTAAAGGCTTAAAAAGCCTGTTGCTATTGAAGTTAGTGGATTGAGAAATCTTAGAGGAGCTTCAAGGACTGGACTTAGGTCAGGAGGATTGAATCAGGATAAATCCGTCGTGTTCATCTTCTCTTCTTTACTCTTAGTGATCTTGTTGCATTTTTGTTTGGGTTAAGGTGCAATTTTAACAATTAAGTTTTCCGCGAGGAGCGTCTAGCACCATAAAGTTTCGGAAGGAGAAAAAATGCACATAATGTTGTTAAAATGGTGCACATTAGACAATGCTAACAAATTATGCAAACGGCCGTTACAAATTTTGACCGACAATGTACACGTGACAATTTTTGACTGAGGCAAAACAAATTTTATGATGTGGTGATGGCATATTTGTTTGCAGCGACAACTAGGCCTCCGATAAAATATTTCTCTGTTCTTCTCCAACAATGGCGACACCGTCATTACATTTGATAGGACCGACTTGTTCTTCTTCATTAGTGGTGTTTCTGGTCACTGTGACAGAGGGCAAAAACTTATCGTGAATGTCTTAGACGTACAGGCTCACTCACCCCACCACAAAGTCAAAACGACGACTTGCACTTGTTTTGGTCATGGTAGGTATAACACCACCGCAAGTCTTGAACTCGTTGTGAGGGATTACTACAGATAATAGAATCCAATGAAGTGTATATATATAGATGCTCAGCTTGTAGAAGAATTGGTCAATAATGAAGAAAACCACTGTCATCTTCGTCTTCGCGATAATGATCCTCAGAGTCAAGGCAGATTCAGGATCAACTCATTAGAGATTGGTGGATTGCTTCTTCTTGGTTTTGATGATATGGCCGAACTCATGACTAGTCACCATGCTCACATAATGCTTTCTATTGATCCTAAATCCATCAATCAAGGTACCAACCAAGTAGGCCCACCAGCCATCGCTTGTGCTCCAATAGGGCCGTATAGTTTTTGCCTTGTCGTATAAATGCTCCAAACAACAAAAGCCCATATTGTCTCGCCCCTACAAATAGAGATCCTGCATGCCGTTGAAGACATTTGTCAGAGAATTTCCAATAATGACTCAGGTTTCTCTCTCTATTTTCTTTTCTGTGATGAAGGTCTCAAGTTTCTCTGTATTTCTTCTTTTAGTAGACTCATCACCACCACCACAAAGCCAAAACGACGACTAGACTGCTCCACATAAAGCATTTGATGCTTCTTCTCTCATCACCCCCTCGTCAAAAGGACATCCGCCCTTCTCATTGTCTCATCGTTCATCTTCCAGCTTTTTGCTCGTTCAGAAGCAAAATGACCACCCGTCGCCGCCATCCCTAAACTCTCTCCCTTCGATTACTCTCCTCCACCATACTCTGGCCCCTTTGTCGACGAAATCCTCACGAACATCATGTAAAGTCAAGCCAGAACAGCATGTAAAAGAAGCCACGTCATTGCCCCGTCAACAAAGTCTATAACGGCCGTTTTCATAATTTGTTAGTATTGTCTAATGTGCACCCTTTTGACAACATTATGTGCATTTTGGCTCATTTCGAAACTTAATGGTGCCAGACGCTCCTCGCGGAAAACTTAATTGTTAAAATTGCACCTTAACCCTTTTTGTTTTTAAAACGTAAAATTTTATTTGTGACTCCTCTTGGTTAAATCCTATTCTAACAATCATTATCAAAATTACTGTCATCAACTTTATTTTTCGGTTCCATTTTCCGATTATGACATAACTTATTGAGGTCTCTTTATTATTTTTTACAAACTTGAACCTATCTTCAGGTTTTTGCAATTAATTGTGTCTTGAACTCTTCTAGAGTATCTACCTCCTTAATATGATCCTAATGGTATCCTTTTTATTCAAATATTTATATTCGGATCCGATTGATTTCTCATGCTTCAAGCATGCATCATCTTCAATTAAACCAATTGAATTATTTTCAGATGGAATATTTGAGTATCATTCTTCAAAATCAATTTTAAAAAATTAACATTTTTAGGAAAACTTGAGTTTTGTGGAAGTATTAACAAAACTCGAGTTCTATATCCCAATACTTGAGTATCATTCCTTCAATCAGTTTTAGAACTAAAAAACTTTTAAGAAAACCCAAGTTGTATTACAAGTATTCACAGTACTCGAGTACTATCTTACAAACCTTGAGCATCGGAGTGTTTTCTCAATACTTTTAAGAAAACTTGATCATCAATGGAAGTGTTAGTATTAAAAAGTCTTACATTGAGTATCATTATGAAAACTCGAGTATTATAATTACTTCTTAACACTTACATTAGAACTCGAGAATGATTAAAAGTATTCATCTTTATCCATTACAATACTTCCAATGAAACTTGAGTATTAATAAGAGTATTGTAAGAACTCGATTATTGAACATTAAACTCGAGTACCGCTTCATAAACTTCGTTTCTTGCTGAGATAATTTTCAAACAACACTCGAATATTAAAAACATACTCACTTTATCTAACAGTATCAGTATGTCAGTAAGACCAACTTTATTTGTAATATTTCCCTTTTCATGCTTCATTTATTTAAATTCCATCTGCCCTCGTAAATGCTTCAACTTATTACTTAGTAACAGGGAATAGGTCTTTTGATTGCATCTCCGGCATGGGCTCCATGGCCAAAATCACTGACACTGTCAGTATGCATACCAAAAGCATTTAATGCTCAATGTTGGACAATGAAGCTGAGTGTAACGGGTACAAAGCTCTCTCTAACAGATAATTATTTTATATCATCTATAAATAGAAGAGCATTCAAGACGGAAGATATAGAACAACTACCTATGAGCTTGCATTCATTATTCATTCACCTACTTTCTCTGTTATACTCTCTCAACATTTATACTTCAGTGATCAGCATTCAATTCTTGTGAAAGAATTTTATTTTATCCAAAGCTATTATTTCTGAGAGAAGATCAAGATTCAGGAATCTTGAGAAACGTTATTGGGTTGAGCAGAAACAAAGGGTGCGATATTCTATTAGTTAAGTTAGTAAGGGGAAGTGAGAATCCTCATTGTAAAGGCTTGAAGGGCCTATCATTTTGTTGACAGTGGATTTACAAATCTCAGAGAAGTCTGAGAACTGAACGTAGGTCAGAAAGGATCGAATCGGGATAAATCTCCATGTTGCTTTCCTCCTTCGTCTCCTTCGATGATTTCTTTCTCAAACTCCATTTAATGAGAATTTTTAATAGTTATCAATTCACTCCCCTCTTGGTCAAATCCTATTCTAACACTTATTATGGGGAAGGATAGGATAGATAAAAACAAAAAAAAAATTACCATCCCTTGATATATTTATTCCTATAAAATGAAAAGGTCAATGGGGAAAATATTTTTTTTTTGCATCAAACGGTTTTCTTTCAGTATATGCCAAACATAATGAATCACTAAATTAAAATCAGCAAAATCAGTGTGGATTAATTTGCTGTGTGAGCGAGAGAGCCTCAGAGCACAATTAATTAATTATAGCAATATTTATGCATTTTTAAGTTGGAAATGAAAAACATAGGAGTACTTTTTGGTCGCTTTCAATTGAAAAAAGAAATGCACAATTGAAACATCTCGTTATTTTCAAGTAGTTATTGCATTTGTATATTTAAAATTCAAACATGAAATTACTAGTTAAGCTGGAATTAACACAAGTTGATCCAACTGCTTGTAAAAGAGTTACCGCTTTTGTTTGCTTTTATTGAACCTTGAAAAACACTCTAATTACTTGGTAATACTAGCTACATATTTATAAAATAATTAATATAAAAAATATTTTTATAGACATTAATGTTAATACTTTTCTTGATACACAATGAAATCGAGTGGACTATTGTAGAAGATAATTTAAAAAAAAGGTAATGTCTAGATATGGAAAAAGGTAACAATCACAGGGCATACTTAGTGTGTGTTTGAGAAGACCGTTGGGAGAAATGAGTATACAGATTTCGAGGTATTTTACGGATTTCAAGATGGTTTTATGGATTTCGAGATGGTTTTAATGCATTTCGAGATGGTTTTTACAGATTTCGAGATGGTTTTATCTCGGCTTACGTGCACCGTTTGGGAAACGGTGTTCCCAAACAAGCACTTAGTACTATTCTATCTTGATTTGCGTGTCATTGAAAATGAATCATATGCTCCATTGATGTAACGGAACGGATCTCATTACATCTAAAAATTAAAATTCCAATTGAATCCATGCATCACAAAATTACCATTACTCTTAGAGTTAGCATATATCAATATTAATTAATATAATATAAAATGTAGACTTTATAACATTGAAACCTATCCAATTTTTAGTATATTTAATATAGATTTTTGAGATATTTAAAAAGTTATCAATATAATTTTAAAAGATTATGAGTTTAAAATAATAAATCTATCAAATAGTGCATTATAGGTATTCATTAAATTATAGTAGATAATAATGATTTAAAACTTTTAGTAATCTTTATGTTTATTTTATTTTGTTATTTTTAGGAAAGCAATAAAGAGAGAGAATCTTGGCAAATCAAGAATTAAAGAAAGATTAAAAAAAATCAAATCAGGTGATTGCAACACTTTGTGTGTGTGTGTATGGGAGCACAGATGTGGGGAGAAAAGGAGAATAACCACAGGCATGTAGGGGAAACGCTGGAGGCTGAAAAGACGCCAAGGGATATTAGGCACACACATAATGCAAGAAGACGAACGCACGGAGAAACGCACAGTAGGGGAAAAAAACAAAGAAAGAGGCAATGTGCAGAGATACGAGGGCATGGAGAAAAGAAGAGAAGTTGGTATAGGAACCTCAGAGCTGGTGCTGGAACTCTTGAAACCACTTAAATTCTTATTTCTTCTGGTCTGTGTTTGTATACAATCCAAAGTCCTAATTATATAGGACCAGACAAAGCAATCAATATCCTTCAAGAGAAGTTACAAAATACTTATGGTCATTAGTGGGGGAAAAAACTGTTTTTTAATGGCCTTTATTGCATCATTATTCATCCGTTGCAGAAGTCTTCATCTTCAGCTGCATCTCTCTTCTTTCTTTTCTATGTGTTTCTTGAATCTGAATATTATTATTATAGGTTTGATTAAAATCATGTGTGGCTAATTTTCTTTAGATCTAGAGTAGCTATGAAATGATTTAAAGATTTGAGTATGTTTGAACTATTTATTTATGTTTAATCTTGAATTTGTGATCAACATTAAATATAAATGTGGGGAATTTAAATTAACTTCAGGAGAGGGTGTAATATTCTTATTTCTAGTAACTGAGGATAAGGGCTAAACAAAGGGCTATAAAGTGTTCAAGGGTCCGGAGAATGAATAGAAGTATAAGAGATGCCAAATGTGCCATTTTGCAAGCAAATAAAACGTAAAGGCACAATGGTCATTTTTGGAAAAGTTAGGGGCAAAAATGTCATTTTGGGAAAAGATGACCAAAATATCAGAAAAATGACCCCAAGCACCAAGAGGTAGATAAAAAGTCACTAATCATCAATTGAGGCTCAATTAAGGTTAAATGGACAAAAATGCCCTTCGCGGGACTTTTTACAATAAGTAATATTTTGGTTATTTAATGAGTTTTTAGCCAAATATTGATATTTTAATTATCCAAAGGCCTCATAAATGTAATGTTAAAGTTGCTAAAAATAGTTTTTGGAGTGCCCTGATTTATAAAATTTTTCCTAGCAAAAAGTTAGAAATAGTTTGTTGGAACGGTGATACGAAAGGCCGAAAATAGCCGAATTAAGATTTTCGGAAGAAAATTAATTAAGGGCATTTCCGAAATGATTTTTGAGAAAAGAAAAATACCCTAATGAGCTTGTGAATTATGGGAATTTTTAAGGGGTTGAAATGGTCTTGGTGATCAGAAAATCCTCGAAAAGCATTTTCGATAGCCAAAAATCATAAAAGTACGGGCATTTTTGGAAAATGATTTTTGGGGACAGATTTTGAAGTCTTCTTCACTCCCATTTCTGTCCATTTTCATGCAAAACCAGTGGAGAAGAGAGAGAGGTCAGTGGAGAAGAAGAAACACAAGAGGAAGAGGAAATTCAAGTAAAATCAAAGGTAAGTTCATAGATTTAGCTTAATTTATTCTTATAGAACTCATTTAGAGTCTCTAATATCTCATTTAGGGTTTGTTGGAATCAATTTTGAGAATAGCTTTTACAAATTTAGAGGTAAAACCTATGCTTTGAAGAATATATTTTGGAGAATAGCTTTTACGGATTCCGAGGAAAAACCTAGGTTTTGAAAAGTGATTTATGTTTGGGAAGTTATTAGCTTTTACGGATTCCGAGGCAAAAAGTCAGTAGGAAAGAGGAAAGAGAAAGAAAGAAAAAGTAGGAAAGAGAAAATTTATTAGAAGAGAGTTTTGAAACCTAGGTTTCAAACTGAGATTTTGTATTCAAAATAACTTTTAAAAAAAAATTTGTACTTAGACAAAACCTAGGTTTTGGGTCAAAACCTAAGTTTTGTAACCAAACCTAGATTCTGAAAATGAGATCCAAACAAGCCCTTCATCAGTTTAGATTGTTGGATGAATGGTTGTGTTGGTTCTTTGGATGATAAGGATTTGTGAGAGAAATTAAGAAAAGAAAAAATCACAAGTAATAGATGCCATAAATCAACTCTATGCATGCTTTTGTGACATGTTGCTAATAAGTTCGAGTTGATTTGAGCTTGTTATGAAATTTTGGCATCGAACCCTCTTCCCTACTGCTGAACTAAGAACTTTTTTGCATTCACTTTCTAAAACCTAGGTTTGGTTTCAAAACCTAGGTTTTACCTCAAAACCTGGTTTTGTCCAAATATTCACTTTTTTCAGAAAAGTTATTTTGGATATGAAACCTCGGTTTGAAACCTAGGTTTTGAAAAGTTATTTTCTTGTCAAATCACACCCTCTCTCCTAATAAATTTTCTCTTTCATACTTTTTCATTCTTTCTCTTTCCTCTTTCTACCTGCTTTTTTCCTCGGAATTCGTAAAAGCCAAAACTTCCCAAACACAATCACCTTTTCAAAACATAGGTTTTGCCTCAGAATCTATAAAAGCTATTCTCCAAAATCTATTATCTAAAACCTAAGTTTTTCCTCAAAAGCCGTAAAAGCTATTCTAAAAAGGACTTCCAAACTAGCCCTAAATTGAGGAGGCATGAAGGTGAATGTTTTGTTGTTATTAAATGATTGGAAATTGGTCTAGGAATGAGATTATGCATGTGTATGCAAAGAGATGTTGAAAAATCACATTTTCTCCAATTTCTGTACAATTTCGTGCAGTTGGGATTATGAAGAGAAAGAGTGTGATTTTGAATTTTTTTAATGCTTTCATTGAGTTTAAAATGTAAAATTGTGTGGTGTAAAAGTGAACCCATAATTTTAGAAGCATTAGATTCACAATTGGCCAAGTTAGAGGCTTAGTTGTCAATAGGGAGCTTTATAAGTTGTTTAATACTATAATGCATGAGAAATGGCCTAGTATTGATGCCAAGTGTACTCTGGCATGTGTAGGAGTGCTACTGCTAGAGTGCCAAGGAGAATTTCAAAGTGACAAGTGCAAGTGAAAGCCACTTTAAGTGCCATTGGAAGGTTAAAGCTTCAAGGTAGCAGAAGACTTTGACATTTACTTTACATTGATTTTTATATATGTTAATTATCATGTTTGATGTGTGGTTGTAGCCACTTGAAATGTAAAACCTTACTTGTGAGAATGCATGGTTGTAGCTATGCAATGATTGCCTTAGTCTTGTGCAAATGTGATTGAAGTAAGGTTTATTATTAATGTTACATAACATCATTGTTTCTATTTAGATAATCATTCATGTTGATGTATTGTTAGAGTTGTTTTCTATTTCTTTGAAATCCCACCCTTTCCAATAACAAACCATAGGCACAAGCTCAAGAAGCAAGGGCAAGGTGGTGCAAAGGTGAAAGGTGAGTAGCTTCCAAAGCTAAGAGAAAGCTTGCACATGATGTGTTGCTTTGCTAATTGATGTTTATATGTGAACATCTATGAAATCTTTGATGAATGTAAATTAAACTCCAACACTATGTCATTTATGTGATATGAAATATGGATTGTTATATTTGGAAGTGGAAAACTCAAAGGAAGTGAAAAGAGCATGCATACTTGGCTAAAAAAGGTCCAAAGCCCTTTAATAGGACAATATAAGATATTTTGAGCAATTGAAGTCCAATTTCCTTGAGCTTTTGCATACAATTAGATCTATTTCTAATCTTTCTATAGAGCTCAATTTGGAGTTTTGTGTAAAAAGTTATGAATTTTTGAAGTTTAGTAGAAAATCTGTCAGCAGCAGTTGGCCGTGACGAATTTTAAAATTGGCCGCGACGAAAGTCGTCCAAGAGGAAATTTGCTATGTTATGGAAAGGTTTGTCGGGGTGAAAGTGGTCAGAGAGAAATTTTTTCTCTAAGTTCAAAAGTTCACTACGACGAAAACCAAAGTTGGTCTGGATGAAATCCCTCCATTATAATCAAGTGAATAGTGATTTTTCCAAATCTTTTCAACTTGGTTTGGAAATTATTTTGGTTTAAGGATTATTTTTCTCACATAAGTTATGAAATAACCTTTCTTTAGAGACCAAGATCAATTGGATTAATTTTTTAAAAAAATTAGCTGTAAATTCTCAAAGTTGGGCTTAAAATGTTAAGTTTTTAATGAATAATAGTTAAAGTTGGTTTTGAAATCCACATAGGTAACTAATTCTAGACTGTATAATGACCTCAAGTGATCTAATTAATGTCTCTAACTGATAATAAAGTGAAGATAAGAGAGGTATTATAGAGAGATCTTAATTGGAACTTTAAACTAAGTAAAGTGAGATTATTATTTATTCTAAATTGCCATGATAGGAATATACCTACGGGACTCATATAACCATATTAGAGTAAGATTGTTCTTGTTAATGCCTCTTGGATAGCTATTTAAGGAATAATAGTTGTATTTATGATAGGTTTGTAAATGATCGAAATACATTACATCAACTTATACTCTATTAGGGCAGAGCAATAGGCAGTTTATACTTAAGCCCGAACCTGGTTGTAGCCCATTTAATCCTGTTCTAAACGGGCTACCTGAAACTCGTTGGGTTTAGGCGGGTTAACGGGCAGCCTATTAATTTTTCCCCTGTTCAATCTTACAAGTGATGGCACCAGAAGAACAGGAGGCACAAGCTTAAGGATCTAACTAGCTACAAGTTTTGGGAAAGAAGGAATGAATAAAGTTAAAGAAGCAACATAGATACAGAGATCAACTGGTGAGCAAAGGGGAAAAAATATTTCCTCTCACAGATCCCAGCTGCCTTTTAAGTTCCTACCGATTTGTGACGAAATTGGTTTCAAAGAAGGGAGGAAACTGGCTGGCTTCTGGCCAACTGATTTACGACGAGTCGACAATGTGAAGGAAGACGTTAAGGGCATGGACGAGCCGATGATCTGCGACATTTTGTGACAAGCTGACAGCATTCTCAAGAGGGTTGAAGCTGACGATCTACAACATTGAGGGCATGGATGAGCTAACGGTTTGCGACGTTGAGCGGTTGAGGGCGTGGATGAGAGGCAACTGTGGTGGCAGCAATGTGAGAACTGAAAGTGGAGAACGAGACTACTAGAGTCAAGCTGCTGTGGATAAGCGACGATCTGTAACGTTGAGTAGTTGAGGGCGTGGACGAGAGGCAGTTGCTGTGGCGGCTACGCGAGAGATGAAAGTGGAGAACGATATCTCAGATTACGAGAGTTGAGGGTTGAAAAACAAATGGAGTTGGGGACAAGGGACTTGGGGGTTTTTTATTTTTATTTTTTGCCCAGATTTAGATAGAGTAAAAAATGATTAACTTGGTATGTGGTCATGTGGGGTGTCAAAGACGGAGATCAAATATTGTACTTTATATTAAGAAAAGATACATAAAAAAATTTAAACAGACGGGCATGGGTAGCCCGAGGCCTTGCCCGTGGCCCGTCCCGTTTATGCTCCAACCGCCCATTAAGGGCTCCTTTTTGGGTGGGCCCAAACAGAAAGAAATTCATACCGGGTGGGTTCACCTAGTTTTGGGTCATTTCCTCAGCCTACTCTAGATTAACAAGTTAAAATTTAAAAATAATAATTTGGGTAATTACATGCTCTAAAACTTAAAAAGGTATTATCCACTATAGGTTACTTGTGTCAATTAATATTTTCTAACGCATTAAAATTAATATTTTAATTCACTTTGTTGTAAAAATAAAAAATGCACAAGAGGTAGAGATAGAGAGATGTAGGAGATTAGCGAAAGATGATGGGGAGAATAAAGAAGAGCCCTCTTTCATTTTATTGCCTTTTATTCAAGTGTGTGAAACACGTCTATTTATAGAGAACCAACATTGGATGCTAATCTAAAGAGTTACAAGTTGTAAGGAGAATAAAGTAACATAATTATACAATTAGGTGTGACATGAGATAAATGCTAGAAACTCTCCAATGGGAGGTTATATGATTATGGCATTAAGCATAAGGAATCCTAGAAGTTGGGGATTATGGGCATTCACTCTAAAATGTTTATAACACTCCCCCTTGAATACCCATAACAAATATTGTGCATCATTAAAACCTTACTAGGAAAAAGCCAATGGGACAAAAGCCTAGAAAAGGGAAAGAGTACACAAAATGCTTTGAAGCTGCCTCGTTAAAAACCTTACAAGGAAAACCTAATGGGACAACACCTTGGTTAAAGAAAAAAGAGTACAGCATAATATTTTCTCCCCTTGAAAATAATATCACTCTCACTTCTTATGATAATATCATCACTTTTACTCCCTCTGGTAATAATATCACCCTTTATCTTTTTATCTCGATAGAGTATACTAAATTCTCATCAAGCAAATATTTTCTAATGCCTTTCAGAGCATATCTTCTTTTTGACTGAATTATGCATGACACATTGTTATTATGTAATATTTCTAAAGCATATTTATCAAGTCTCTAATATCTCTTCTGAAAATGCTAAATCATTGCATCAAATCTCAGTTTGACTATCATTTGTATACCTGCAGAAATCTAATTTTCATAATAAATATGTACATAAATATCGACAAATCATGTAAATTAACATGGAATAGATAATAAGGGACTTCTATTCCATTAAATTCAATTTTGTAACCAAAATATCAAAGTAAAAGTCATGACTTTCAAAATAAGATGCAACTAGGGGTGTGCAACGGATGGGCAGGGCTGCCCCGGGGCTCACCCCGTGTCCCGCCCGTCAAGGAGACTACGGGTACGGGGCACCCCGTACCCGTGGTCCACTTCGTTTAGGCCCGTACTCACAGGTACGGGCCTAAACGGGCGGGTTACCACGGGTAACAGGTTACCCGTGGTACCTTTGTCAGCCTGTTTTATGGACTCTTTTGATTCCTCTTCATCTTCTTCTTCAAAAAAAAATGGTTGAAACAGTGGAAAGAGGAAAAAAACAAATCTGTTTGACTTGTTAGAGGTTTCGACAATCAGAAAAAGGGGAAAATTGATATCAACTATGCTCAAATATAAAACCAATAAAATAATTATATCAAAAAGATCGAACAGACTATACAAGACAGAGATTAGAGAAGAAAGCGCATGCTCTTGGTGACTTCCATAGTTTACCTGAAACTATGCTCAAAGCACCTCCACTTGGTGACTTCCATAGTTCGAGATCCAGCATGAGAACATCAAGAAGACAAGAAGGGGCACAGCTCTCAGAAGAGCCTCCGGACCAGCACTACCTCCGACGCAGCGATTCGTAGATGTGAGTGACCGTAAGTGATTTCGATAGGCCGGGGATGTACTTGTTGAGCATCCGATGACCGAGGACTTCGATAGCGTAAGATGCGACGCGCTGAAGGGCATCGCCATCGGGGGCTACCAGATGAGCTGTGAAGCCAGATGAGCTGGATAAGCAACTTCGACGGCGACGCCGAGTCGCCAACGCTAGGGATGAGTGAGAGACTGAGAGTGTGTGACTGTGAGAGTGACTGAGTGAGATTGAAGCAGTGAAGAGTGTGAAGACTGAAGGGTGATGTACTGATGTGAGTGACCTGATCCAGTGAGAGTGAGCGACACGCGGAGGGAGAGGCAGTTTTTTTAATGGGGATACGGGCGGGGCACGGGCACCCCGTGGGTGCACCAGTTCCCCGCCTCGTTTTGGACCCGCCTGTTACGGGTCCAAAATGGGCGGGTTCAAACGGGTTACTTTTGACGGGTCACGGGCGGGTAGGGTGGGTATGGGTTTTCTTGCTCAGCCGTGGATGCAACATATACTATTTTTAATATCATTTTGAATAATGTCTATATGCTTAAATTATTTTTGTCCATATAGCATTTTATATTGATAATGATTTTCTTAAACATGCTTCTGACATTTTAGAACAATAAAAGATTTTAATATAAATTTCATGTTCATTAAGCCATATGTTTGTGCTATAATAATATCCAAATAAAGGCATATTTTGTGTTTATTCATTCCAAACTAGAAATTATTTTTCATCCACCACAAAATAATATACCTCATCGTGATCATCATATCATTGTGAAAACCTTTGCTTTCACATAAATGTTCACAAATCATATAATAACTTAGTATTTCATGTGTTTGGACTGCAGATCCATAATTCTCACATTGAAATAACGTAATCATATTTTGAGTGCATCTTTTTCCTTTTCTTTTTATCTTGACCAATAACTATTCTGTCAACCTTTTATGATAGATTTATATATGATCCTCATTTAATCACATGATATTATTACCAAAACAATTGCCGACAACTTTATCCTTTTCGATTCCATTTTTCTCATTGCAATGTAACATTAAAATCTCAACATTACTTTCTAAGCACCTGAACCTCTATTGAGGTATGTCTTAGCCTCTTCTGGAGTGCCAGTCTTCTCAATATGATCATCTTAATTATATGCTTCTATTTATCTAAAGTATAATATTTGGAAAATTGTGGATGATGCATTGAGGGAGAGAGATTGGCTTGAGGAGATTAAGAGTTTTTAAGAACAAGTTACTGAATGGAACGACTCTACTGTCGGTAGCTTTCAAAGCAGGAAAAGAAAGATCTTAAGGAGGCTGAAAGGCATTGATTTGTGTAAGGACCATGGAATGCCAAGTGGCCACTACATGCTCGAAAAGAAGCTGTTGGAGGAGTATAAAAGTTAATGATGCAAGAAGAGCTCTTTTGGTTTCAAAAATCTAAATGCAATTGGCTACAATGGGGTGATCGGAATACGAGGTATTTTCATGCCTCAACCATGGTCTAGCAAAGGAAAAAGAAAATCATGGCCTTGCAGGATGGAAACGAGAACTGGATAAGTGACCCAGAGGAGTTAAAGGCCATGGATACTAACACTATAAGGACCTTTTCACTAAGGATCCTAGAGTCTCGCCTAGCTCAAACTGGCCTAGTGAGTTACCCCCGCTGCAAGTCTACCATCTGGAGGCTTTCCACAAGGTTGTGAGCGACGTGGAGATCAAGAATGCAGCCTTTTCTATGGGGGTGTTCAAATTCTCAAAACTGATAGAATCCTGGTTCACTTCTTTCAGACGCAATAAGAAGTAGTTGGACCTAAGATATGTGATTTAGTGAAGCAAGCTTTCATAGAACCCTCTTCCGTTAAGGTTGTCAACCAGATCAACATTATCCTTCTCCCTAAAGTGGAGTATCCTACTGCTCTAAGAGACCTGAGACCAATTTCCCTGTGTAATGTTAGCTTCAAGGTGCTAACGAAACTCTTAGCTAACAGGTTTCAGCTGCTTGTGGATAACTTGGTGGGGGCTGAGCAATGTTTCTTTATCGTAACGATATCAAGTTGTGATAATATCATCATAATCTAGGAAGCCATTCATCTTATGAGATCCAAGCCAGGGAGGAGAGGCTATATTACGGTTAAAGTTGATATGGAAAAAGCCTACGATAGGTTGGATTGGGATTTTCTTGAAGCTACTTTACGTGATATTGGTCTAAAGGATAACCTAATACATCTAATATTAGGCTGTGTTTGTTCAGCCTCTATGAGGATTTTGTAGAACGGGATGGATGGCCCTGAAATTACTCCATCTCAGGGGCTTCGCCAAGGGGATCCGCTTAGCCCATGTCTTTTTGTTCTTTGCATGGAGAACTTGGGATACCTCATTAAGGCTGAGTATAGGGGAAATAGATGAAAACCTATGAAATTTCCAAATAATGGACCTACCATATCTCATTTTTTCTTTGTTGATGACCTATTGCTGTTTATTGAGGCTTCTTTAGGGCAAATGAAGGTCAATAAGCAAGTTATGGCTAGATTTTGTGGTATTTATGGACACAAGATAAATCTAGACAAGTCTAAAGCTTTATTTTCAAGGAATTTTAATCATGGTAGAAGCTCAATTTTAAGTCAAGAGTTGGGCATTAGATCCACTAATGACTTAGGGAAATATCTGGATGTTCCCCTCATACACTCACAAGTGTACAAAGAGACATTTGGTCACATAACAAGGAAGGTCATATCGAGACTCTCAGCTTGGAAGGGAAGGTATTTAACCATGGCTGGAAGAATAACCCTCATCAAATCGATTATATCGGCCCTCTGATGCGACCCAGCATGACGCATCAAATTCAAATGAGCCTTTGCAAATTTCAAGTGGTCTAATCAAAGGAGCTAAAAACGTCACTAATCTCATTTGGGCTAGCAATGGAGCTGCAGATCAAGTTTTGAGCTTAGACGCTTGAAACTAAAGAGCCTGGGCCAAGTACTTCATATGGGAGGACTCATTTGGGCCTAAATAAGCACATTTTGGGTTTTAATTAATGACAATATTTTATAGCTTTTATTTACACGAAAATTACTTATTAGTTGGCAAATTAGACTTTTGAATTTCCTTCTTTTAAAAGTTTCCTATATTAAATTAGATTTCAGATTTGCATTTACTGCAAATTAGGTAACTTTTGAGTTTCCTGTTTTTAAGAGTTTCCTTTTTGCATTTGCTGTAAATTAGGTAACTTTGAGTTTACTTTTTTCTAATAGTTTCCTTTTCTTTAATTCGAGTTTAATATTTGCAATTAATGCAAATTAGGTCAGATTTGTGAGTTTCATCTAAATACTTTGTAACGCCTCTTTTGACGGCAGACTTGGATTTGGAATGAAAGTTTGTATCTTTATGCATTTTGAGAGGATTCTCTCTAGGGTTCTTTTCAGAACTAACAGACTTATCAAGGGTTGATCAACCTTGTGGCGTCTTCCAACACTTAGGGTCCTTGTTCTTCCGTGTTCAAGGGTTCAAGTGGATCATTGACCTTTATTTAGCTTTCTTGGGGTGCGTATATTTTAAATTGGCTGTGGATTCTTGGGAACTTTCCCTAGTGGGTTCGCACCACCCTCCCTTTATACCAAATGCAATATTGTTTGTTACAGAAAGGAGTGCTTCAGGATATGGAAAAGATTACTCGGAACTTTCTGTGGTCTCAGGACAAAAATAAAAGGAAGATGAACCTTATGGCTTGGAGTCAAGTTAGAAGACATAAGAAGAATGGAGGGCTAGGCATAAAAAAATCTAGAAATGCAAAACAAAGCTTTCATTATGAAACTTTTTTGGGAAATGATAACTAAACCAAATGCCATGTGGGTCAAGTGTCTAAAGGCAAAGTATGATTGTGGAGGGAATCCGATGCAATGGTGATGCAGAGGAAGCACAATTCCCTAACCTGGAAGGCTATTACTGAAGTTTAGGAGCTTTTCATGTCAGGGGTAGGTCAAAAAGCGAATATTGGGCTAACTACCAAGGTTTAGTGGGATATATGGACCCCTTTGGATAAACCTCTTATAAAGTTAACTAATCAAAATTTGAATTACATCAATCCTGAAGACTGAGTGGCTGACTATATATCCCCCAGTGGCATGTGGGATGTTGAGAAATGGACCCATTTCCTTCCCTCTCATATCCTTACTTCTATTATGAGGATCAATCCGCCGTCCAATAACAGGGAAGATGAGTTATGTTGGAGAGGCTCCCTTAATGAAACTTTTCAGTCAAATCTACTTATGTGTTCCTTACCAAGCCTACTGCAGAGGTGGCTAATCCGTTGTATCACAAGATCTAGCGTTGTATCGCAAGCAACCCATTAGAGGCTACTTACCAACTCTTTGAGAGCTAGGAGAGGTTTGTCGATGATAGGAGAATGCCCTTTCGGCTGCTTGTGTGAGGAGAGCAGCATACATACCTTGAGAGACAGCAAAAGAGTGAAAGAAGTGTGTAGATAATTTCTTAACCCTAACATGTATACTGCTTTCTTTTCTTGTGATTTTCAGGGCTGACTTACTTGGAATGCTACAAACCAATCAGGAAAGGCGAGATTTCGTCGATGGTCATGGGCAAAGGTGTTTGCTATCATCTGCTGGACAATTTGGAAGACAAGATGTATACAGTTGTTCGAGCTTGGCCAATTCTCAACAAAAGAGATATTCCAACAATGCATGTTTCATATAATGGAAGATGCACCTGGTGGAAAGTTTACTCACCAAATCTTCAAAGGGAGCACTATCAATGATACGTATTGGAGGATACCTCCCAGTGGATCAGCCAGATTGGATGTCTACGCCTCAGTTCGGGCTATAGATTAGGCTGCATGCGGTGGGCTCATTAGAGATGATCAAAGACGATGGATTATCGGGTTTTAGAAAAAGCTTGCGAGCATCATAGTCACAGGAGCAGAGATTTCTGCAGTCTGAACAGGATTTTAAGTTATGCCAAACACTGTAGTTTAGGGAAATACAGGTTTTCTGGAATTCTTTGAAAGCGATCAACATTCTGCTAAGTGACAGTGGCCCTAATCACCACCTTCACCGAGAGATTGAAGAAACTCACAACCTGTTTTACACAACTGGAATGTTGAGTTATATCAAATTAACAGGGAAGCCTTGAGGTACACTGACATTCTGGCATGAGAGGCCCATGTAGGGAGCTTGCAAACTTACCTTTTCCCTTCCACATTTTGCTGGTTGAATAAAGACGCTGGTTATTTCAAACAACTGATGACTAATCTAATAAATATTTAAATGACTTTTTATCTTGTATAATTTAGTCGTCCGTTTAATGAATATTTAAATGATTTTTCACTTAGTATACATTAGTTATCGGTTTTGTTAAATAACCGACGTCTAATCTATTGTAAACTTCAATTTTATTATAAAAGTGTCATCACATTTTTTATGCCATTGGTTTCCTTTTTAACTGATGTTAAAAAAGAAATGTTAAATCATTATTCATCTGTAGTTGTGCTAACTGTGGGGCTTGATGTCAAATGTACAGTAGATTCATTGAGGAAACATAATAGCACTTCAGTTGAAAATATAAAACTTTGACATGAATAATTAGTATTCTTAATTCTATCAATCATTTTATTATAAGCAACTTAGAATGTTAATTTATTAATTAACCTAAGGTAGCCTATTTTGCAACTTCCTCAACAAAAGACTTATCTCTTTCTTTTTTTTAATAACTGATTGAACTTTATTTATCTACAAGTTTCAATGACATTTTCAAGTTTTTCATCACACTTTCTGGATTATTATGATCATAATTGTGATTAATTGAAAGTGAGTTTGTTTTTAATTAACATAGTTTAGAGTAAAATTCCATGATTAATTATTAATTGCATTCAAATCAATTCTAGGGCAATTGATACTTTAAATTGTAGCTATTTATTTCAAGGAACTCTAGCTTAGAGCCGCAAGTGAGGAACATCACAGGCAAAGTTAACCCTGGAGAAGTTCGTCATGGCATATATCATACTTCATCGTGTTGAAACTTGAAGAAAGCAAACTAAACCTCTCGGCCACACTTCACTGTGGCGAAGTCAGAAGACCAAAAGAATGAAGATCTTGAGAGTATTTCGCTGCAGCGAAGTACTTTCTTCACCACGGTGAACCTTTCGTATCAGCAACTCGAATCAAATCCCCATTTGGAAAATAACTAACTCACTCGTGTAAATCGACTCAGAACCACCCAATACCGAAAGAAAACTCTATTTAGGGTAATTTTCGTTTGGTCACTGAGAAAATACCATACCTAAACTCCATCTTCACACGCATACTTTTCTCTCATCCCCACTTTCATCTAACCCTAACATCAGCCATTTATGCTGTCATACACCAATAAGGAGCTCAAACTCATCACCAGCTGAGATCATTCATACCTCCATGAGTGACTAATTCTTTCTCTTCCTCTTGAAGATGGATGAAGGCTTGAGTTCATAGAGCTTCAAAGTGGTAGATTTAATCCTCATTTTCATTACAGATTCATTAGTTACTGAGTTAGAGATTGCGATTTGTAATTTGAATGCTTGGTTACAATTATAATCATTTTGGATTCTATTTAGGTGTAGTGGATTGGTCCTTGTATCCACTTAATTTTATGAAGTCTCATATATTTATTCATTGCAATCATTAATCTTCTCTCTTATTCAACCTAGTTGTGTTTGATTCTGAGTTGATGACGCTTGTATTAGATCTGTTGCACTGATCATTCTCACTAAACACACTAAGTGTTTTCAATAGGATTTCATGAAATGGAATTCATTGCATGAAGTCCTAGACTTAATGAGTTATTGAGATTTTTCATCAAGAAACTTAGTGAATTTATACTCTGCCTAATCATTTAAAACCATGATAGCCTAAACTATTTTCAAAAGCAACTCTATATCATTTGAACACTTGTTTATATTATTGCATTTCCAAATCCCAAAAATCCTAAAATACATTTGAACACTTTCACTTTAGTTTATACCTTTTTTTTGCAAACCAAAAGCTCCTCCTTTAATTCAGTTGTATTTTATGGCATATAGTTAACTTAGGATCATTAGCTAAAAGGCTCCATTTAAGAGAACGGCCTGAGATTGCATCTTATAGTACAATCTTTGGAAAAAATTATTTTTGATTTAACATCTAAGGATAAGAACTAAAGGCAAAGCGAATCAATAATTATCTAAGTTAGAAGCTAGTATAACCAACTAGTTTGAATTTGAGCATTATTAAACCTCATCTAAAAGATAATTTTTTTTCATATTGGTCAGATTAAAAAATTTATATGGGATGAGAATCAAAAGATCATAATTAATTAAGTTGAAACTTATTAAGATTGTAGTTAAGAGTAGATCAGAGATGCATCCCATAGTTGCTTGGTCATGAAAATGCATCTGTACAGTACTGATCTCATCTTCTCACATGTGAAGAAGAAAAAGGACAGAAAGAACACTTGGTCATGAAAATGGAAATTTTTCTAATACAGTAAAAAAAATAGTGAAGAGAGAAAAGGAGAGAGTGGAAAGCTAGCTGTAATAAGAGGCTTCTGGAATTTGAAAGACCCTTGCTTAGATGATTGATCATGAATCGAAAATAAATAAAGAATACACAAAGAAATGTGTCCAAAACCGAACATGCTGTCACTTTTATAATCTTAAGAGTGATGCAGAGATACTCCCAGCGTCTAAAACCGAATATGCTGTCACTTTCATAATCTTAAGAGTGATGCAGAGGTGCTCCCTCGTGTTAATATCATTAAACACTACTAATTAATTTATAAATTTATATATACCAATAAAATCGGTTAAAATATTAAATTTGTCATAAAAATAGGAGTGATTTTTAATAGAAAAATAAAAAAGGCCTTTAAAATTGTAAAATTATAAACCAGAATTTTGAATTTCCATAATTTCAAAATAGAGTCATGAACTAAATAGGGCGTAAAAAGTACATTTTGTAGTAGTGTTATTATAAAAAGAATAGTCAATGTCCACTTTTGGTAGCAGAAATTTTTTGCTTTGGAGTAATCAACATTTGTAATTTTTTTTACAATATTACCCTAAAAGTTTTAAATAAAAGTAGTCTTACTCTGAAAGTTTAAAATAGAATCAATAATACCCTTGGATGTTAAAGAATATTATGTTTGACGGTTAATTTCACCAAAATTATTTTCACCACATCCACATGCATTTTGATTTTTTTACCTCATCCCATGTCCCTTTTTCTCCCCCTCCTTCACTTTCTGAAAAAAGAAAAGAAAAGAAGTGCCAAACATCGATTCATCATCCTCATCTTCACTCGTGGACTTCGGCGATTCATCAGTTGAAGTGGAACTTCAGATCTGAGCTACAAATAGTAATCATCAGCGACATGCAAATGGAAGTAGAGGACGTCAGCAATTATATCGGAGGAAACTGAAGTGGTGGAGCTTCACCTTCATCGTCAACGACTGGACAAGAGGATGCTAGTGTGGAGCTTCAGATCTGAGGCTGAGACCTTCGTCGACGGTGGAGTGCAAAGAGACGGAGACGATGCCAGTAAGTACTGAAATATTAGAGTGCATTTTCTTTCCCTAATCTCCTTCCAATTAAGTTAGTGTCTGACAATTTCGTTGTAGCGAAGCAAGTGTTTGAATATGAAGAGCCTCTACGTACTCGCAGCGATGTCCTGGTGAAGCAGTTCAATGAAACGTGTATACTATTCTAGTAGAGATTTAAATATTGAATCACCACGTTGGGAAAAGTTAACCCCTTGACTAAACCCCCCATTGGCAATGGTGTGATTTTTTTTATAAGCACTGATCCCGCTATGGCACATATGGTAGTTTAAAACTTGTCGTTATCCGGTCTTGGAAATGGATAAAAAAATTGTAATTTCCAAGGATTGCACTATAGGGTGCAATCCCAGGGTCGTTCTCTATGAAGCCTCGTACACCACTAGTTAGTTAGCTTGTGGTTAGGTTTGTTTTGCAAATGAAAACCGTTTTTGATTCAAAATTATATGGACTTAAAGCTAATAACAAAACAAGTTTCTTTTTTGGGGTTTTTGGATTTTGTAAAGCAATAAAACCAGAATTGAAATGCACAAGATGTTCGATAATAGTTTTCCTTTTGGAAATGATTTAGGCTATCATAGTTCACAAAACATGAGGGAAAGTAGTAGTTTTCTCACTAAGTTTCATAATGTAAACCCCAACAACTCGCTGGGTCAGAAATTCCATGCGATGAACTCCATTCCATGAAACCCTTTAAAAACACTTAGTGTGTGAAAAGAAATTGCCAAGTGAAAAATCCAACTCAACGCAATATCGCCTCAAATATCAAGCACAACTAGGAAGATACACTACTACAAAAGGTACTTTTTACGCCCTATTTTTAACCCAATAGGCGCCCTTTCTCGGGGGGTGTTTATGTGAGGGGAGTAGAAAGTTAGGGCTTATGGCGCCCTATATAGTGAGAGGCGCCGTAGGTGAGACCTACGGCGCCCTACATTGCTATGCAGGGCGCCGTAAGGTGAGACCTACAACGTCCTACATAGCAATGCAGGGCGCCGTATGTACATTTTTTTAAAAAAATTTCTTCTATTTTATTAACCCCACCTGATTCAAATTACAGTTACATTTTATACTCCAAATCAAGTCCATACATAATAAACACATATCAGGGTTATAATCAAAAGTCATTGTGGTAGAGAAACACAAAATTCATCAAGAGTTAGACGTATATATCACCGAAAGCCAAGTCCTTGTTGCAGCAAAACACAAAAGTCATTGTCATTTACTGAGCAAATATCATTGTACATTTGTGGCAGAGTAACACAATTCATCAATCTAATTAACCCTATACAAGTCGACATGAAGAGTTCAAACTATATATATTCACCTTGAAATAAGAATTATCTATAAATCAAGAAGACGTGTGGCCAACAATTCTCGTATCAAATCAATGTCACCAGCCATGTAAGCATCGTCATTATCAAAAATCTACAAATTTAAAAACAA
>JANTPZ010129853.1:0-18472 GCA_025593235.1 Vachellia pachyceras
CTCCATAATTCCCTCTTGAATATATTAAAATCATCATCCTCAAATTGTCCCTTAATCAAATCAAAATTAACAGGATTACTTTATCCTGTTTAAAACTCCTGAAAACAAGCAACTTTAAAATAAATCATTTTTAGGGCCTTATAATTTTCTTCATTTTTTATTGATATTTTAGCCCTTCTCTTTTCCCCAAAATACCTTCTAAATGTCCCAAATTAATTTTTGCAATAAATTATATTTTTGGGGATTTTTTGGGCCTTTTCCTCACTTTCGGGAAAATCGCCTTAATCGTACTTTGGGCAATAATTTTGTAAAATACTATAAAATTCACTGAATTTTTCTAGACTCTGGTTTTTGGTTTTAGAAAACTCCTGATTCCTTAAATAAATATTTTCAATCATCAAATCTTCAAAAGTCCATAATTCCTCATCCAGATGGAATTTCAACAATCGGTTGAATCTCTGGTAATCAATGAGTTCTATTATATCTTTTGGGCATATGTGGATTTTTCTGATTTTTGGTCAACCGTTTGACCCTGAATTTGACTTTGTCAAATGACCAAAATGCCCTTACACTTCCTCTTAATGACCAAAATGCCCTTTCACAGTCTAACTTTTCATAAATTCCCATTTTGCCCATGACCTTTTAGCCCTTGATTTTTTTGGTTTTTGATTCCTGGGGCAACTTCCCAGAAGGTCACCCATCCTAAAATTTCTCCAGAGTGAGTACGCTTAACTTTACTATTCCTATCAGCTTTCATCCACCGGGCCAAATCTGATTCTGCAACTTACGGGCCAACAACATCAACTTTTTCCGTACTTTATATCTGTGGCCTCTAGCTTGACTTTTGATTACTGGTTTAGCCCTTTTTATCCAATGACCATACTACCCTTGGTCTTTATACTTAATGACCTTTATGTCCATGGCTTATATTCTTAGAAATATCAAAGCCTTAGGACTCATCTAACCAAGTCTCTTAATTCCACTAACATCTCCTTTTTCTGTACTTTTATTTCTGGGCCTTGTCTTATCGTATAACTATCAGTTTGGCCTCTACGTCAACTTACAGAAAAGGTGGGTATTACATTTGTCCCCCCTTAAAATAAATTTTGTCCTCAAAATCTACATATTTGAGTCATCTTTCTTCTGTTTTCCTACATACTTTCTCTAGCGCAAGTCCTTGCCAGAATGCTTTTATAATTTCCTATTGTAAGATCTTCCTTTTTATATAGGAAATAGGAAATTTCTGGCACCATGACTCAGGTTTGGGGGTAAAGCCAATCCATAACTATCCTTTCATCTTTAAACATTCTATACATCTCTTTGGCTAAGCTTATTTAGCCTTGAAGACTGACATAATCCTTATTATTGGAGACATCCCCAAAGTATTTGATCTCCAATCTCAACTTTAATAATTGTCTTCTTCTATTGGCATGGATTAATTACTTGCTTGTAACATCTTTTCAGCTTTATATTCTAAGACGTTATGTGACTGTCTCAGAATCATGCCAACTTCTCTCTTTATTAAAGGTTCTTAATTTTCACTATTCAACAATTACTTTTGAAAAATAACATTTCTGAGGCAATATTACTTATTTCCTAAATTTCAATGGTCACTTTATCTAGTCAGCCTTATTCTTTGCTGACGTTTACTTTTTACAATCATGCTTTTCTTTACTTTTAACTCACTTTGAGTCTCTTCTTTCAATACATGGTGAGTTTGTATAATTTCTACGGTTCTTTGTCTTTCTTCCTTTTTTAACTCGTACTTATAGCGTCATAGCAGGCTTTAGGAAGACATAATACTCCTTTGAGTCATTATATTCCTTTCTGAACTTTAGCACTCTAATAGGGAACTTTTAAAATATCTTACTTCCCTTAGTTCTCTTGTGTTTTCATAATTCAGATAAACTTTTACTTTACGTTCTAGTTCTCATACTACTTAACTAGCCTCGTGATCAATTACTTATACTGGAGGCTTTAAGCTTCAATCTGTGAAGCTTTTTGATATCCTTCACTTCTCGACTTATCTTTCTCTTTAACTGGCCTGATTATCACTTATTCAGGACTTACAGCTTTAATCTTTACTTTCATTACTTTCTTGCCTGGGGAATTGGGAATGGCTCATCTTAATTGACAGTCAGCTATCTATAGAAATAATCAAGGGTACTCTCTCTATACTAGCAAACCATCGTGAGGACGCCTTCATATCTTAATCTCAGCTCGTGGTCATTTCATATTCTTGTCCCAAAGAGCAGCATAACGCTTATGAATCTGAGACATAAAGGCTCTCTGCTTGCTTTAACTGGGTCTGTAGACCTTAAGAGCTCTATTGCTCATCTAGAGGCATATCGCGTCTTCTTATCTCTGGAATTTCTGATACTAGAGCCACTTTACTCTTTGGAACCTTTAGACCATTGAGCATAAGCTAAGGTTGAATCGTCTATCCTCAGTGGTAGCTAGTCTGATAATTCCCCAAGATTAATCATAGAAGACAACATGTCCTCTTAAGCGTTGCTCATTCCTCTTTTCCTTTTGCACTTCACTAGAACGTTCTCTTTTCCTTTCATGCTTCTTAACTTATATTTCTCATGTCGCATTTCTTTTGCTATATAACTTAACTTCTCAGGCATCGATTCATTCAGTGTCTGCTTTATGGCCACCTGCTATATTTTAGGATTCAACAATCCTTACCACTTCCTTTCTAATCATTACCATGATGTTGCAGACAGAGGACTTGCATTCTGTTCATATTACTGATTTATCTAGTACCCAATTATTCAAGGGATTTTGCCCTTGACTGCTATTAACTTACTTTCTCTATTTTCCTATTGGGAATGGCTTGTTCCATATGCCTTACTTTTATTACTTTCTTTCTCTTGTGGGACAACATGAGAAGCTCATAATGGTTTCCCATTGGAGTTCTATATGCTTCTCCCTGTCTATCAGGATTATGCTTCTCCCTGTCTATCAGAAAGTAGCCTGCCTTGTGCTAGGGCAATTAGTCCCACGTATTCTTGTCTATCAAGGATTTGCCTTTCTTCCTGTCTATCAGGAAGTGGCTCGCTTAACTGCAGTGACATTAATTATCATACGCTTAGCTGCAGCGTTGGCATCGAAAATCACCATCCCATACTCTAGAGAGATACCTTTTTGGCTAAAGCATTTTCGGGTATGCATTCTGTTGGGTACTTCTTCTCCTCATCATATCGCAACATACCTTGTCCCAATCAGGGAACCTTTCTTAACTTACTTACTTTTATAGCAGTGGCCTTTACCGTTGAGACTTCGTTTTTCATTCACATACTTAGCCTGAGAATATCACCCTTTTTACGATGCTTGAAAACATAGTGAAATATCACTAGTTCAAGTCTCATTGCCTAAGGCATCTTTAAGTTTTACATGATTTGCCTTTACTGTTCTCGGGTGTGTCATATCACTTCTTTATCTATTTCTCATCATTTGTATCATTATGACAGCTACCTGACTTTCCCTTTGGTAGCTCTTAAGATTCCTTAACCAATTATCCATGGTCATTTAACTTTAAATTTATTCTTGTAGGAATCTTTTATCATATAAAAATTTAAGCCTATATATACTAGCAGATAATTCATCATGAAGTATCCTCAAACTCAACTGCTAGTACTATGCCTTTATTACTATTATACTTGGGCTGCCTTACGTTGGGAAGTCTATTGTGGTTACCAAAACTACTGCTGCTATGATTACTGTGTCTATCACAGTCTATCTGGCTTCCTCGTAATAATCATAAAGCTTTTCAGCAGCTCTAGCACTTTTGGTACTGTCTACTTTCTAATTTCTTTAGAAAATTAACCACAACTTATTCAGCATCTACCCAACTCATTCTTATACTTTACTGTCATAATTTATAGCCCAAAATAGCACTTTTGTATCATAACTGTATCTCAACTATTCTTATGTATACCTGCATTTACCTCTTGCATCAAAATCACTAGACATGATTTCATTACTATACCTATCCTATCTCCTTGTTTTTGTAATTGATTTGAACTTTTGAGACGATTCTAATGTATATAACTTTATCTCTGATAACGTGTATTTTGTCCAGCACAAGATCATAATCTAGCTCACTAATAGCTTTGGGTGTCTAATAACCTCGAATGTTACTGGACTATCAAAGATTCTTTCCTTGATCGTCTCCTATATCTCATTTCTGGAGGTAAACTCAGTTTCATCTAGTATCCTCTACCTCACAACAGGCTTTGGAGGGATATAACATCTATTTTTGAACATAATTATTCCCTTAGAGACTTCATTAAATTCTTTAGCTTCTGCTTAACTCATCTGAGTCTCTATACTCGTAGTAAACTGATCATCTTTTCGAGTTTCTTTAATCTCATGCTCTATATTACTGAGGACCTGAGTGTTTTCACATCTGTCTAACTGTAACTAACTAAATATTTCCCAATTTCTGAGGTTCTACATTAGCTTTCGCTCTTTTATCATGATCATAGCCACTTGTGCTATCTTTCTGCTTTAAAACATCAGTAACTACATTTACTTTGCTTGATTGATACTTATTCAGTAGTTGTAGTCCTCAAGCAATTCCGTCCCACGTTACTGTCTCAAGTTCAGCTCTTCCGGTCTTTATAAATACTTGAGACCCTTATAATCATAGTGCAGCTTGATAGCTTCTCCATATAACTAGTGCCTCCATATCTTTAAAGTATAAACTATCGCTGCCAGCTCTAAATTATACATATAAATATTCTTGTCATTTTATAGAAAAAGACTGGTTCTTTGTACTAAGCTTAATTGTCAGCAAGGAAATCCGAGAGAAGTTTGGTATAAAACATCTATAATAATTTGCTAGGCTAAGAAAGCTCTTGAATTTGGTTATGGTCCTAGGCAGATCTTATCTCAGTAAAGCCTTTACTCGACATAGTCCACTGTAATCCATTCCTGAGAGATCACGTGCCCTAGGAATTTTACTTCTCTTACTGTCCTAGGCCGATTCGATCTCAGTACTACCTTTACTCGGCGCGGTCCGCAGCGACTTCTTCCTGAATGATCACCTATCCTAGGAATTTCACCTTTAATAACTAGAACTTACTAGGCTTAGCATAAAAATTTTCTTTCAAAACAATTTTATAAAAATTCTCGGATGCCCTTTTTATATTCATTTAAAGATCTGGAGTGCACTATGGTATCATTTATAAGACTACAACAAACCGGTCCAAGTATCGTCAAAATGCACAATTCAGGTAGTTCATGAAAACTGCAGGGGCATTCATTAAACCATATGGTACTCTTATAAACTCATAATGTTCGTATCTTGTACGGAAAGCCATCTTTAAAAAAATGTCATTAGCTCTAACTAGGAGCTAGTGATAGCCTGATCCAAGATAAATCTAAAACTCTTGTTTTTCCTTTCACAAAGAAAACTGGGCTTTCCAGGGTGAGACACTAGGTCTAACAATCCCCTTCTCTAATAGCTCCTCTATCTGCTGTTTTATCTCTTTCTTCTTAATTAAAAATGTTATGTACTAAGTCTTGGAATTCGACTTCGTTCCTCGTACTTAATCAGTAGCAAATTCACCTCACTCTATGGAGGTATTCCGCTGATCTCTTTTGAAAATACATTTAAGAACTTTCCGACTATCGGAATATCACCAAGGGACTCTTTAACTTCAATCTAAACTGGGGAGGAAGTCCCTATTGCACCTTTGGCAGCTAATCAAGCTCAAGGCCTCACTAGCCTTTATTATTTAACTAAATAAAGTCTTTGATTAATTTGATTTGATCAAATCATATCTATATAATTAATCCAAATAGTGAGCTAACGAATTTAATTTATCTTTATAAATTGAATATGAATATTAATGTTATCCACATTCAAAAGTGATAAGAGAGGAAGTTTCCACACAATTCAGAGATAGTGAAAAATTTTCGTACTTTCCGACCAAAGAAGGCCATAAACGGACGGGCGCTGTTTTTGGAGCAGATGTATGAGTATAAAGGTGGAGGAGACTACTTCATTTTTCTTTCTTGATTGAGAGGGAACTAACTAAAAAGCTGCAGTTAAGTGTCTGCGGTGCGGCGCGCATATCGCTTTTTGATTCAATCGAATTTCATGTGCCAGCCATTAGTTATTTAATTTATCAAATATATTAAATATTAAAACTAACATATAATATTATTGTCATTTCAAATTTATATATTTATGCATATAAGCTTATGTTGGGCTACTCTTGCGTACGACCCTTTAGGCGCATATGAAGTTGTCAGTTGGCTAATCTCAGCATTAGCCCATAAGTTGTAAGTGGCATATAGTAAGACATTGCGATTACCCAAATCGTATGAGGATTGTTAATACAATATAACCTCTCATGCAACCACATGACGTCTCTTTTGTCACATGATATCTCAGTTAAGGAAGAAACATGGATGATGTCATCCTCCTATTCCTGACTATTACTTTCTCGATCCCTTAGTATTCTGATCTTAGAAATGAAAACTCATGTTCGTTATATTATGACCATATATTTCTCATACCGACTCATCTAGGGGCCAGTAATATCTCTCAACTAATGTGAAGGACAAATTCCATCTTGATTACTCACATTCCTCCACATGAAAGACCCATAAGCCCAATTATAGCCTTTATCATTACCCAGTCAAAGGTGACTTTTGACTAAGTTAAAACTTAGTGACTCTAATGTAAGAATTCATGATAATCTCATGTAAAGGGCATGGTGACGTGATTACATATGATATAAGCTAATGACTTAATCCATGCAACTTTCTCATATCGAGTCGGTCTAGCACCTTGTACTCTTACAAGTGCTTATGACTTTGAATTGTATCTCCATGCCTAATCAAAGTCACATTGGTCTTACTTCATCTATGCTCCCGCATAGACAACGAACCAAGGACATTTAAGATGATATTCATAATTCGTCTATGGATGCAATTATCATAATAAACATGCAAAACATATGATAATTAAATGGAAAAAATACAATAAAAAATAATGTGTGAGGTATAATGATTGGCCCTTAGGGCACAATTTCCAACATCCTCCCACTTGCACTTTGTACAATCATTGATTTGTCTAATTCCCATTGTCCTAACATGACCTTTATATTTTGTTTGTGCAAGAGGTTTGGTAAGATGATCAGCAACATTATCTTCTCGAGGGATATTGCATATTTTGATATCACCTATATCATTAATTTCTTTGATAAGGTGGAAATGCCTGAGCATATGTTTGGTATTTGGTGTGATCTGGACTCCTTTATCTGCGTAATAGCACCACTATTGTCACAGAACAAATCTATTAGATTTGAGATAGTAGGTGTAATATCCATATTTTACTATCAGTATAAATCGAGGCAAAACCAATAGTTATGAAGTGGGTTAAGACTTAGAGATAGTAGTATAGTAAGAGAGGAAGCCAGTGGACCAGAAAGACTATAGGTAAGTTAGTCTTAAGGCTTTGGAATTTCTAAATACATAAGCCAAGGATATAAATGTCAATAAGTTTAAAGACCAAAGGCAGTATGGTCATTGGGTAAAAAGGGGCCAAACCAATAGTCAAACGTTGAGTTGGAGCCCATAGATGGAAAGTACAGAAAAAGATGAATGTGATGGACTGAACATATCAAAGTTACCTTGGTCGCAATGGATTGAATTCTTTCAGGAACTTCACTGTTAAGCGTGCTTGCCCTAGAGTAATGACAAGATGGGTAACCTCCTGGGAATGATCTAAATGTCATTAAATAGGGAGACTAAGGGTATAAAGGATAGCACGCAGCATAGCTTAGGGGCAGATATGGAAATAAGAGAAAAAGGCAAGGGTATTTTGGTCATTTGACTAAAATCAAAGTTAAAAGTCAACATGTTGACCAAAATATCAAAAAAAATCACATATGCCCAAAAGATAGAGCAGAACTCACACAAAAATTCAACAGATTGTTAAAAATCGGTCTAGATTTTCATTTAAATAATTTTTAATATCTAATGGCTGAAAATAATTATTTGAGGTATTAAGAGACCTCAATCCTTTGAGTTCGGGGCATAGAAAAATAAAGTGAATTTTATATTATTTAATAAAATTATTGCCCAGTATATGATAAAGGCGAATTCCCATAACTGAGGGAAAAAGACCCAAAAATCCCAGAAATTTAATTTTATTTAAAATTAATTACATACTATCTGGAGGGAAAATTAGGAAAATAAAAAGGGCTAGTATATCTATAAAAATTGTAGTAATTTTTAATGCCCTAAAAATATTTTGCCCACCAATAGTACGTTTTTCAGGGTTTTTGATAGGATAAAATGACCCTGTTAAATTTGGAGCTTTTTCAAGGGCATTTCGTGGATAATTATTTCACCACATGAGTAAGGAAATATGGAGATTAAAAGAGGAATAAAATATCTCTAGAAAAGCAAAGAAAAATTTACCGGAATAAAATTATGGTTATCGATAAAAATTGTAACCGGATAGTGTAACCGAATGGTAATCGGTTTAGTTAGGGTAAACAAATTTCCAACCAGATTTTTATCATCCTTTTGAGCTCATTAAATGCAACCAATGAGAGCCAAGTAAGTGTCAAGTTGGTGGAAGGTTTTGGGCCCTTAGATCAACCTTAAAATTTCAAGATCAAAGCCTAGCCTTCTAACCAATTTCCACATGAATTAAATCAGATTTTCTTCATCCTCTTCAGCCGTTATTCATGCAAAACTAAAGCAAAGTGAGAGAAGAGGAGGAATCTTTCATAGCTCAAGAACAAGAGAAAGAATTCACTCAAAATTCAAGGTAAACTTGGGTTTAAGGCTTGAAATCTTTTATATTCTTGATCTGCAACCTCTCCTTTTCAATATTATGGGTTTGTTTTCATGATTCTTGGTGGATTTGGCTGCTGAAAAATTCTGGTTCTTGAGTAAGAAAATGAAGAAAAGAGAGAGATTTAGATCAAACAATTGGTACCAAACAACTCTAGGCAAGTTAAGGAGTTGATTGGTGTATGTTTTGTGTTGTTTTGAAGCTTGTATGAATTTTAGCAGTCATGAAACCGTAAGGGGAGATGTTGTCCAATTTTTCATTTGGAAAGGAAGTGATGTTTTGAATGAAATAATGCATGGAAATTGGTTAAGGAATAAGATTATGTAAGTATGTGAATTAAGAAGTTGAAAGAAGTTTTTTTTTTCAACTTGTTCTTTTTTCATTTAGAACAAGGTTAGTGGGAAGGAATCAAATTTTGATGATTTTGATGCTTTCAATGGCTTTAGAAGGCAAAATTGTGTAGGTTATAAGTGACAAAAGGATTTGGGAAGCATTAGAAATCATAAAATCAAGTTTGAAATTTCTAAGGGTCCTTAAAAAACAAGAAAGGATTTTAGTGCGTTTTTGTAATTTCTTGCATGGTTGATGATTTGAGAATAATGGTTATGTTCTTGAATCATGTTTAGGAAGTTGAGAACTCAAGGAGCCATTTGGAAAATTAATCAAGAAAATTCCAAGTGAAAAGGAAAGCTATGACAAAGAAGTAGCAATACCACTAACTACTCTTAAACTTCTTTATGAACTTGTTGTGAATGGTGCTTTAGTTTATGATTAATGAATTTGTTGTTATGTGTATGATATGTGACCTTGATTGCTATGTCCTTTGAAAATGTCACATATGATTTAATCATACACACATTTTGAAAGTATGTCATGCACATTCACAAGCTTTGTTAGTTAGTTTTGTTATTGGGATTTCCATAAATCTCATTATCCCCCAACTAACCATTTTAGGTGGAAGCTCAAGAAAGGGTAAGAGCAAGATGCTTGATGAATGAAGAAGCCATTTTATTATGTTTTGGCTTGTTGAATCATGCATCATGATGTAGTTTCCTGTTTAAGAGTCATATTTAGTTATGTAAGTTAAACGTCTACATGATTAGTGGTTAAAGATGTATGAATGCATGTCTTAAATATATGTGAATCCATGCCACATCATGCACAAATGGGTTGAATAAGTTAATCATGGTTAAGGGGAAAAGTTTAAAAGGTAAGTTTTCATAAAAGAGTTTAAGATGCTTACTAAACCCCTAACTTTGAGTTAGCGTGAAAAATATCAAAAGAGGTCCAAATGAGCTGATACTTATCAGTTAAATACTAAACATTCCAATCTTTAAAATGAGGCAAAGTTTACAAAATTTGGATGTGTAGATAAAAACTTATGATTTTCCGAAGTTTGAAGAAAAACCTGGAAAAATGAAAAGTTACTGATTGAATAGTACATCTTTGCAGAATAAACTGTATCAATTGGGAAAGTATTTAGACCAATGAGTATTTTTTTCCCTATAGATTACTTTATAATCTTCATTTAGAAATTGGAACCACTCAAATTTTATTTTTCTCGAATTAGTTATGATTTTTAGAAGTTTGGCCAGAAATATGGAAATTGACCAAATGAATAGTAACTCGTTTTTGAAAATTTTCCATTTTACTTCTTTGGTCAATCTGAGTTACCCTATAACACACCTTAACCTTGCCTTTAGCTTCATTTAATATTGATTTAGAATCAAAGAGAAGCCTCAATTTACTTCTAAGATCCAAAAGGATCAAAATGAAAACTTTCAAGTTTTGAAAGTTACTATTCACAGTTTTTCGGACCAAATTTTGAAAATTCATAACTAATTCTAGAAAACTCAAATTTGAGTGCTTCCAATTTCTATTTGAAGCTTAAAAGTTCCTCTACATGGTAAAAATACTCATTGAGTCATTAACTCACCCAATTGAAACAGTTTATTGCACAAAGATGTACTATTCATTTGGTAATTTTTCATTTCCCCAAGTTTTTCTGTGGTTTTCTTCCAATCTTAGAATATTATAACTCTTCATAAAAAACTCCAATTCTAGTGTTCTTTGGCTTGTTTTAAAGCTCGCAATGTGAAATAATTTTCTGTAAAAGTTCATCTCATTTGAAGTTCATTTGCTCTCTTTCCCATTTAGCCAATGTATGGAGTTTGACCAACATTACACTTACTATTTAGTTAAACTTGTTAACCCTTCACAATTTAGCATACTCACTTCTAGGCCTCTTTTGATCATGTTTAACCACACATTTGTGAATATCTAGAGCATACATTCACTACTTCATAACTACCACATATGTAAGAATTTAATTTACATATTACACAATATAATCAAATTTAAGTTCCAAACATCATGCATGATTTCACAAGCAATATTATTACATGGGGCATCTTCAATCACCATAGACTTTGCTCTTACCCTTGCTTGTGCTTGTACCTACATGGTTGGTTGGGGGGATAATGAGATTTTTGAAAATCTCAATAGCAAAACTATCTAACACATTTTACAAATTGCATGACAACTTTAAGCATATGTGTGAATGTATAAAAGTGCAACATGTAACATATAAATGCAAATGGCCATAGCATCTAAAGAACACATTCACACCTTTATCATCATAAATTTTCAACAAGTCATGCATATTTCATCGATCATTTTCAAAACAACTTAGATTAGGGTTAGATGGTCTTGTTACCTTTACTCCTTAATTTCCTCTTGGCTTTGTAACCTCTCTTGATCACTTGGAAAACTAGTTCTTTGCACCAAATACTTGCCTACATAGTTCACAACATTATGGCCATTAAACATAAGCCATTTCAAGGTAATAATCAACTTAAAACTTCATTAAACTTCCTCTTGATCTCTCTTGTTTCCTAGAGGATTTTAACTTGTCATATGGATTTATAATGCTTCCAAATTCCTCGGCTCACTTTACCCCTTCACAATTTCTCATTTTAAAGCCAATGGAAGCATTAAAATTTAGAACAAACACATTCATTTCTGCACTTTTCAGATTTGCATGAAAATTGCCAAAAATTGAAAAATTACTTCTTTTCAACTTTTCTTGATATGTAACCTCAGTTTCTTGTTTCCAAACTCATTCCCATGGATTATATAGCTTAAATCCAACTCTCCCACATTCAATAGAAATTTTGGCAGCATAACCCCTTAGGGTTTGAGATTTTAAAATTCCAAATACAACAACAATCAACACGAATCATACACCAATCAACTCCTTATCATGTAACGAGTGATTTACAATCAATCTTTTTCTCTAAATCCCACTCTTTCTCAATTTTCTTCCCAAGGAGTGATTTACAATCAATCTTTTTCTCTAAATCCCACTCTTTCTCAATTTTCTTCTCATGGACCCTAACTTTCCAGTCACTAAAAGAGAGCCAAAACCAAAAATCTAAACCGATAGAAAGGTAGAGGAAGATCTAAGGATCAAGAATATATATGGTTTTAGGTACTAAAGTGTCTTACCTTAGCTTTTCTTGAAATTTCTCTTCTCTTGATTGTATAGAAATGGCGTGAACTTGATACCCATGGAGGAGGAGGAAGATGACAAAATTATGAAGAGGAATGGGCAGCAATTTTTTTTAATTATCCTCTCACAAATGAATCAAGGGCTAGGATTTAAGATGGATTAATGAAACTTGATCTTGTGACTTATATTCCTCCACCTTTAAACCATATGTTTGAATCTTATTGGCTCCTTAAAAGTGGTCATCATTGCTGCACATGCATGTAAAACTCTGTTGGGAGTCTTGGTTACATTAACCAAAATGTTGACCATTCGGTTTCTTCTACCGATTACAACTTTCACCAGTAAAAGTAACTTAATTCCAATAAATCTTTTTTCACTTTTCTGGAGATATTTTCTTCCTTATTTAATCCCCATATTTTCCTCTTGAACATGACAAATTTATTATCCCCAAAATACCCCTTGATTTCCTCAAATTTTATAGGATTATTTTATCCTGTCCAAAACCCCTAAAAACGAGCATCGGAGGGAAAAATACTTTTAGGGCATTAAAAATTTCTACATTTTTCACTGATTCTCTAACCATTTTTCCTTTCCCAAAATGCCCTTTAGATTTTCTAAAACTAATTTTTTGAAATAAATTATATTTCAAGGATTTTCGGGTATTTTTCCCGATTTTCGGGGAAATCCCTCAATCGTACACCAGGCAATAATTTTATTAAATACTATAAAATTCATTGAATTTTCTATGCCCTGAACTCAACAGATTAAGGTATTATAATTATTTTCGGCCATTAAATCTTCAAAATTCTATAAATAAAATTCTAGGCTAATTTTCAATAATCCATCGAATCTTTGTCAATCAGTGAATTCTGCTCTATCTTTTAGGCCTCTGTAAATTTTTCTGATATTTGGTTAACATTTAACTTTTTTTGAATTTGACTTTGTCAAACAACCAAAATGCCCTTAAGCTTTCTCTTAATGACCAAAATGCCCTTACACTGTTTAACTTTTGATAATTCCCATTTTGCCCTTGCCTTTGTCGCCCTTGATCTTTTTGTGTAATGACCTTTGCGTACTTCCCAGTAGGTCACCCATCCTAAGATTGCTCCAGGGCGACCACGCTTAATTGCGGAATTCTCATAAAATTTCTCCTGCTAGGCCAGGTCTGACTTTGGATTATTCAGCCCATGGGCATCAACTTTTTCTTCCTTTTCTATCTGTGGGTTTTAACTTGACTTTTGACTACTGGTTCGACCCTTTTTATCCAATGACCATATTGCCTTTGGTCATTATACTTAATGAAATTTATGTCCTTGGCTTACATTCTTAGTAATTTCAAAACCTTAGGACTAAATTGATCAGGGTCTCTTTGGTCCATTGACATCTTCTCTTTCTGAACTTTCATTTTTGGGCCTTGTCTTATCTCATATCTATCGGTTTGGCCTCTATTTCTATTTACAAAAAATGGTGGATATTACATTTCTCTCTCACTTGACATAAATTTCATCTTCGAAATTTACACATCCGAGTCAAAAATTCTAAGCTCTTAACTTTCATCTTTTCTTTCATTTTCCTCACTTACTTTCTCTGGCGCAAACCCTTGCCAGAGTATTTTTATAGTTAACTGGGAAATAGGAAATTTCCTAGTGCATGAGACTCATACTTAGGGTTAAAGCCAAACAATAACTATTCTTTCATCTTTAGATATTCTATACATTTCTTTGACTAGGCTTATTTAGCCTTAAGGACTGACACAATCTTCATTATTGGAGATACCCTCAAAGGTATTTGATCTCCAACTTTAACTTTAACAGTCGTTTTCTCTTATTAACATGAATAAATTCTGATTTGTAACATCTCTTTGGCTTTATCTACTTAGTCATTCTACCACTGTCTCATAATCATGCCAATTTCTATCTTTACTGAAGTTTCTTGATCTTTACTATCTTACCATTATTTTTGAAAAAATAAAATTTCTGAGGCAGTCTTACTTATTGCCTAAATTTCAGTGGTCATTTCATTTGGTCAGCCTCATTCTTTACTGACTTTTATTATCTATTTCTTTACTTTATTTTTGCTTTAACTCACCCTTAAGTCTTTTCTTTCAATACCTGATAAGTTCGTATAATTTCTAGTGTTCTCTGTCTTTCTTCCTTTCTTGACTCATACTTATAGCCTCATAGCAAGATTTGTAGAGTTATAATATTCCTTTCTGAACTTCAGCACTCCAACACAAAATTTTAAGTTTTCTCACTTCCCTTGGTTCTTCTGTGCTTTCATAATTCAGAGAAACTTTTACTTTACTTTCTAGGTCCCACATTATTTAACTAGCCTCATGATCAATTACTTAGAATTATATAGAGGCTTTAAGCTTCAATCTGTGAATCTTTCTGATATTCTTCACTTCTCAACTTATCTTTCTCTATAACTGGCATGACTATCACTCATTCAGGACTTACAGTTTTTGCTCCTTACTTTTTTACCTGAGGAATTGGGAATAAGCTCATCTTAATCGGCAGTCAGCTATCTATAGAAATAATCAAGGGTACTCTCTCTATACTAGCTAACCATCGTGAGGACGCCTTCAGATCTTAATCTTAGCTCTTGGTCATTTCATTCTCATGTCCCAAAGAGCAACATAACACTTATGACTCTGAGCCATAAAGACTCTCTTCTTGCTTTAATTGGGTTTGTAGAACTTAAGAGCTATATTGGTCTTGTAGAGGCATATCGCCTCTTCTTATCTCTGGAACTTCTGATACTAGAGCCATTTACTCTTTGGAACCCTTAGACCATTAAGCATAAGCTAAGGTTAAGTTGTCTATCCTCAATGGTAGCTAGTCTGATAATTCCCTAAGATTAATCGTAGAAGCAAACATATCTTATTAGGCTTAGCTCAATTCTCTTTTCCTATTGCACTTCATCAGAGCATTTCTCTTTTTCCTTTCATGCTTATTAACTCATTCTTCTCAGGCCATATCTCTTTTGCTATACTGTTTGAACTCTCAGACGTTGATTCATTCAACGTCTTTTCCATGCCAATCTGCTATATCTCAGGATTCAACAATCCTTACTACTTCTTTTTTATCATTACTATGACGTTGTAAAGAGAGGACTTACATTCTGTTTATCTTAGTAGTTTAACTGGTACCTAGCAATTTAAGGGATTCTGTCCCTGATCGTTATTAGCTCCTTTTTTCTCTCTCTTCGTATTGGGAATGATTTATTCCAAATACCCTACTTTTATTGCTTTCTTTCTCTTGTGGGATAACATGAGAAGCTCACTATGGTTTCCCATTGGAGTTCTATCTGATTCCTGTTTATCAGAAAGTAGCTTGCCTAACTGCAGTGACCGGTCCCACTTAATTCCTATCTATCAGGGATTTGCTCTTCTTCTTGTCATCAGGAAGTAGCTCGCCTAACTATGACGATGGCATAGGAAATCGCCATACCAAACTCTAGAGAGAAACTTTTTGAAAACATTCTCTAGTATACTTTCTGTTGGGTACTTCCTCTTCTCATCATAACTCAACGTGCCTTGTCCCAATCAGGGAACCTTTATTAGCTTTCTTACTTATTTAGCAGTGGAATTTACTTGAGAGAATTTCATTTCTTATTTTCATACTTGACCTGAGAATAACACCCTCCTGCGATGCCTGGAAACATAGTGAAATATCACCAGTTTAAATCTTTTTGCTTAAGGCATCTTTAAGTTCTGCATTACTTGCCTTTACTTTTCTGGGGTGTGTCATATAACTTCTTTCTCTATTTCTCATCATCTATATCGTTATGATGCACTATCTGACTTTCCCTTCGGTAGGCTCTTAAGATTCCTTGACCAATTCATCCATGGTCATTTCACTTTACAATTTATTCTCATAGGAATCTTTCATCATATAAAGATTTAAGCCTATATACTAGCAGATAATTCATTATGAAGTATCCTTAAACTCCGCTGCTGTACTATGCCTTTATTACTATTAAACTTAGCTTACTTAAGTTGGGAAGTCTGTTGCGATTACTGAAATTGCTGCTACTGTGGCTACTGTGTCTATCATAGTTTATCTGGCTTACTTTTAATAATCATAAAGCCTTTCAGCAGTTCTATTACTTCTGGTACTATTTACTTTCTAATTTCTTTAGAAAATTAACCACAGCTTATTCAACATTTGTCCAACTCATCCTCATACTTAACTATCATAAAATATAACCCAAATAGCATTTATATATCATAGCTATGCTTCAACTATTCATACCTTATGCCTTTATTTGCTTTTGGCATTAGAATCACTAGACATGATTACATTACCATACCTATCCTGTCTCTTTACTTCTATAACTCTTTGAACTTTTGGATGATTCTAATGCTTAGAACTTTATCTCTGATAACATGTACTTTGTCCAGCACACGAGCAAAACTTTACAGGTGTTTTATATAAAAAATTTCTCAGATTGCCTTGCCGCTGACTAAGCTCGCTAGAAAGAACCATTCTTTTTCGTGGAATCAGAAGTGTGAGGTTAGTTTTCAAGAGTTAAAGAGGAAGCTAATCTCGACGCCCATATATTGATCCCTAATTTCTAGAGACCTATGTGGTCTCCAGTGTGCTAGTAAGCACGGATTGGGATGTGTGCTCATGTATAGGGTCGAGTGATAGTTTATGCCTCACAACAGGCAAAGTTTTATGAAGAGAACTATTCCACTTATGATATGGAGCTAGCAGCGATAGTTTATGATCTAAAGAAATGGAGGTACTATTTATATGGAGCAACCATCAAGTTATATTATGATTATAAAAGTCTCAAGTAATTGCAAAATTAGAAAGAGTTGAAATTGAGATAGAAATGCTAGATGGAGTTGCTCAGAAATTATGACTACATGATAAAGTATTATCCAGATAAAGCAAACGTAGTTGCCAATGTTTTTGAAAAAGAAAAATAGAGCATGTGGCCATGACGATGATTGAAGAATGAAAGTTGATAGAGAACCTCCGAATTGAGGTATATTGAATCAATTATAGATAGAGCCTGATAGATGCAGAATCATTCCAATTCGCATTAACATAGATGGATGAAATCAGAGAAATTAGAGACTCGGATGAGTCAAGGAGCAGCTAAAGAATTTGGCAAAACCTCTGAAGCAGTAAGAAGTTCAAAAATAGATACTATATATTTCCAAGGCCTGCTTTGAGGCAGAAAATACTAGATGAGATAGAGCCTTACCTTTGTAAATAAGATAGAAGAGATGATTAAGGAAAGAATCTCTAATAGTCCAGTAACATTCAAGGTTAGTAGACACCCTAAGCTATGGATGAGCTAGGATATGATCATGTTCTAAACAAAGTACAAGTTATCAGAGATAAAGTTCCATACATTAGAATCATCCAAGGGTTCAAAAGAGCTACAGAACAAAGAGACAGGATATGTATAGTAATGAAATCCAATCTAGTGATTCTAATGCCAGAGGTAAATAAAAGTAGATGGTATGAATAGTTAAAGCATATTTATGATATAGAAATGCTATTTGGGCTGTATTTTATGACAGCTAAGTATGAGAATAGTTGGGCAGATGTTAAATAAGTTGTGGTTAATTTTCTAAGGAAATTAGAAGGTAGACAGTACCAAAGTACTAGAGCTGCTAAAAGGCTTTATGATTATTAAGAGTAAGCCAGATAGACTATGATAGACACCGTAGCTGCAGCAGCAATTTCAGTAATTACAACAGACTTCCCAACTTAAGTTAGCCTAAGTTTAATAGTAATAATGGCATAGTACTAGCAGCGGAGTTTGATGATACTTCGTGATGAATTATCTTCTAGTATATATATACTTAAATCTTTATATGATGAAAGATTCCTATGAGAATCAAATGTAAAGCTGAATTGACCATCAATGAATTGGTCAAGAAATCTTAAGAGCCTACCAAAGGGAAAGTCAGGAAGTGCATCATAACGATATAGATGATGATTAATAGATAAAGAAGTGATATGACACCCCTATAATAGTAAAGGTAAGTAATGCAGAACTTAGAGATGCCTTAAGTGCATCATAACGATATAGATGATGATTAATAGATAAAGAAGTGATATGACACCCCTATAATAGTAAAGGTAAGTAATGCAGAACTTAGAGATGCC
>JANTPZ010129853.1:18492-31800 GCA_025593235.1 Vachellia pachyceras
CATCATAACGATATAGATGATGATTAATAGATAAAGAAGTGATATGACACCCCTATAATAGTAAAGGTAAGTAATGCAGAACTTAGAGATGCCTTAAGTGCATCATAACGATATAGATGATGATTAATAGATAAAGAAGTGATATGACACCCCTATAATAGTAAAGGTAAGTAATGCAGAACTTAGAGATGCCTTAAGTGCATCATAACGATATAGATGATGATTAATAGATAAAGAAGTGATATGACACCCCTATAATAGTAAAGGTAAGTAATGCAGAACTTAGAGATGCCTTAAGTGCATCATAACGATATAGATGATGATTAATAGATAAAGAAGTGATATGACACCCCTATAATAGTAAAGGTAAGTAATGCAGAACTTAGAGATGCCTTAAGTGCATCATAACGATATAGATGATGATTAATAGATAAAGAAGTGATATGACACCCCTATAATAGTAAAGGTAAGTAATGCAGAACTTAGAGATGCCTTAAGTGCATCATAACGATATAGATGATGATTAATAGATAAAGAAGTGATATGACACCCCTATAATAGTAAAGGTAAGTAATGCAGAACTTAGAGATGCCTTAAGTGCATCATAACGATATAGATGATGATTAATAGATAAAGAAGTGATATGACACCCCTATAATAGTAAAGGTAAGTAATGCAGAACTTAGAGATGCCTTAAGCAATGATATTAAAATAGTGATATTTCACTATGTTTTCAGGGATCGCAGAAGGGTGTGATCCTCAGGCCCAATATGAAAATGAGAAAATATTTTCTCATTAGTAAATACCACTGCTAAATAAGTAAGAAAGCTAAAAAAGGTTCCCAGATTGGGATAAAGTACGTTGCGTTATGAAGAGAAGAGGAAGTACCCAACAGGAAGCATACAAGAGAATGCTTTAGACAAAAAGTATTTCTCTAGAGTTTGGGATGGTAATTATCCTATGCTATCACCGCAGTTAAGTGAAACGCCGCGGTTAGGCGTATGATGACTAAAGTTGCCACAGTTAGGCGAGCCACTTCCTGACAACAGGAAGAAAGGTAAATCCTTGATAGACAGGGATACGTGGGACTAATTTCCCTAGCATAAGGCAAGCTACTTCCTGATAGACAGCAAGAAAAGCATATTCCTGATAGACAGGAATCAAATAAGACTCCAATGGGAAACCATTGTGTGCTTCCTATTTTGTCCCACTAGAGAAAGAAAGAAGTAAGAGCAAGGCAAATGGAATAAACCATTCCCAAAATGAATAGAGAGAGAATGGGCTAAAAACAATCAGGGGAATCCTTTGAATAGTTTGGGTTCCAGATAAGCCAGTAAGAAGAACAGAATAAAATTCCTCTCTGCAACGTTATAGCAATAAGCAGAAAAGCAACAAAGATTGTTAGATCCTGAAGAATAGTAGTTTGTCATTGAACAGACATTGAATGGGTTAGCTAAAGAGATATAGTATGAGAAGCATGAGTTAAGAAGCACGAAAGGAAAAGAGAAAATGCTCTATTGAAGTGCAAGAGGAAAGAGGATTGAGCAAAGCCCAAGAAGACATGTCAGCTTCTACGATTAATCTTGGGAATAATCAGACTAGCACCACTGAGGATAGGTGACTTAACCTTAACTTATGCTTGATGGTCTAAAGGTTCCAAAGAGTAAAATGGCTCTAGTATCAGAAGTTCCAGAGATAAGAAGTGGCGATATGCCTCCAGAAGAGCGATAGAGCTCTTAAGGTTTGCGGACCCAGTTAAAGCATGCAGAGAGCCTTTATGGCTCAGAGTCTTAAGCATTATGTTGATCTTTTGGGACAAGAGAATGAAATGACCAGGAGCTAAGATTAAGATAAGAAGGCATCCTCACGATGATTAGCTAGTGTAGAGAAAGTAACCTTGATTATTTATATAGATAACTAAGTGTAAATCAAGATGAGCTTATTCCCAATTCCTCAAGCAAGAAAGTAAAGAAAGCGAATAGCAAAATTGTAAGTCCTGAATGAGTGATAATCGGGCCAGTTAAAGAGAAAGATAAGTTGAAAAGTGAAGAACATCAGAAGGCTTCACAGATTGAAGCTTAAAGCCTCCAGTATAATTGTGAGTAGTTGCTCACGAGGGTAGCTCAATAACATGAAATCTAGAAAGTAAAATAAAAGTTTCTCTGAACTATGAAAGCATAGAAGAACAAAGGGAAGTGGGAAAACTTAAAAGTTCCCTATTGGAGTGCTGAAGTTCAGAAAGGGATGTTATAACACTAAAAATTGTCATAACTCTACAAAGCCTGTTATGAGGCTACAAGTATTAGTTAAGAAAGATAGAGAGAGAAGGCCCCAGATATTGCATGAAGTCACGAGATATTGAAATAAAAGACTTAAGGGTGAGTTAAAGATAAAGACTCAAGAAAGAGACATATAGTAAAAGTTAGCAAAGAATGAGGCTAACCAAATGAAATGACCATTAAAATTTAGGCAACAAGTAAGAATGCCTCAGAAATTTTATTTCTCAAAAGTAATGATCAGATAGTAAAGATCAATAAGCTCTAGTAAAGAGAGAAATTGGCATGACTATGTGTAGTGACGCAAAGGCTTAGCAGATAAAGCCAGCAGATATGTGATAAATCAGTAAGAAATTCATGCCAATAAGAGCAGACGACTGTTCACGTTAAGATCGGAGATCAAATACCTTTGAGGATATCTCCAATATCAGAAATTAAGTCAATCTTCCAGGCTAAATAAGCCTAGTTAAAGAGATGTATAGAATGTTTAAAGATGAAAGTTAAGGGCCAATAGTTAGAATACTCAGATGTGAAAAAATTTCGAGAACGAAATTTATTTTAAGGGGGGAAGAAATGTAATATCCACCCTTTTCTATAAATTGAAGCAGAGGCCAAATCGATAGTTATGAGATAAGGAAAGGTTTATAGAAATAAAGTTCAGAAAGAGACGATGCCAATGGACCAAAGAGACCCTGGTCAATTTAGTCCTAAGTCTTGAAATTACTAAGAATGTAAGCCGGGGACATAAATGTCATTAAGTATAAAGACCAAGGGTAATATGGTCATTGGACAAAAAGGGGTCAAACCATTAGTCAAAAGTTGACTTTAAGCACACAGATAGAAAGTACGAAAAAAGTTGATGCCGGCGGGCTGAATAAACCAAAGTCAGACTTGGCTCAGCGGGAATAATTTAATGAGAAGTCCGCCGTTAATCGTGCTCGTCCATGAGCAATTTTCAAGATGGGTGACCCCCTGGGAAGGACCCATATGTCATTTAACAAAAGACTAAGGGCATAAAGGTCTTTTAGTTTTAAAAGTAAGGGCAAAACAATAATTTTGGAAAAATAGAGAAAGTAAGGGTAAAATGGTAATTATGAGAAAATGGAAGGGCATTTTGGTCATTTGACAAGTCAAAGTCGAAAGTCAACTCTTTGACCAAAAATTTTTAGATGCCATATAGACAGAGCTCGACTCACTTATCACAACCGTGATTCACGGATTTTTGTGATTCAGACCAGATTTCCATCTAGAGAATTTTGAAGGGCAAAAAGAGGAAAAATAATTATTTAAGGTATTAGGAGTTCTCATAAAATTGAGACAAAAATGTGGAAAAATCAAGTGAATTTTATAATATTGAATAAAATTACTGTTTTGTATAATGTTAAGGCGATTTTCCCGATTAAAGGGAAAAAGACCCGAAATCCCCAAAATATAATTTATTTCAAAAATTAATTTTAAACAATCTAAAGGGAATATTGGAAAAAGGAAAAGGGCTAGAAACTCAGTGAAAAGTGGAGAAGTTTTTAAGGCCCTAAAAATATTTTGCCCTCCGATTGCTCGTTTTCAGAGGTTTTGGACAGGATAAATTAATCCAATAAATTTTGAGGAAATCAAGGGGTATTTTGTGGATAATAATTTTACCATATTCAAGAGGAAAATGTGGAGAGTAAATGAGGAAGAAAATATCTCCAGAAAAGTAGAAAAAGATTTACTGGAATAAAGTTATGTTTACCGGTAAAAAGCGTAATTGGTAAAAGTAACCGAATGAGATCCGGTTTGGCTAACCAAACCAGATTTTTTTTTTCACTCATGTGCAGCCATCATGAGCTACTTTTGAAGGCCCAATGAGAATCAAGAAGGTGTCATGCATGTGGGCAAATCTTAGCCCTTAAATTTCAAGATCTAATCTTAGCCTTCCATTCCATTAATGCATGATTTATTAAATCATCAAATTCCCTTCACCTTCAGCCATTTAGACCAACTTTTGTGCAGCAAATTGAGAGAGCAAAGAGCCATTCATGGTGGAGCAAAGAGGAGAAAAGCTTGGTGAAGATTCAAGGTAAGCATGAAACACATCTTGTCATATACATAGAATTGCTCCTTGTGATCTTCTCTTCCTCTTCCATGGTCTCAAAATCTAATTTGAGCCCTCTTTCTCAAGTTCCATAGCTAGGGTTCTTGAGAGATAAAGTGAGAAAGAGAGGGATTTAGAGCCATTAAGTTGTTGCAAAAGTCTCCTCTTGTTGTAAGGAGCATGTTGATATATGTATTGTGGTTGTTTGAAGTTGCTTTTGTGATTTTGTAAATTTGGGAAATCATGAAGAACTAGGGGAGGCGCTTCCAAATTTTCCTCTTGATGTAGGGGAGTTAAAATCAAGTTTTATCATGCATGAATGAGAGTTTGAAAGCAAAAACATGATATTATAAGTGTTGGAAGTTAAAGAGTAAGTGCTGTGAAATTCGTTTTCTGGAGATAGTATAATTGTAACATGTTTTTGTGTGGCCAAATGTTGTCCAATGACAATTAGACTTTTCAGAATTAAAGTAGACTTGCCAAGCTTTAATTTGATAGGTCATATTGGGTAATTGGATTTATGTGCTGGGAGATATGAATTTTTGAAATTTAGGTATCAAATCTGGAACAAATCCTAGCATAGCTGGGTAAACTGAGAATTCTGGAATTCTTGGTGCACAAATGACAACAGATAATATTTTTCATGTAAAGAGGATTTAAAGAGCTTCACATAGGAAGTTGAACTACCCCAATTGGATTTCGATAAAATTGATTACTATTTTTCAAAGTTGGTCAACATGCTAACAACTTTTGCTTATTTTGCGAATTTAAGAAAGAAAGTGACCAAATGTAATTTGTAGGAACTCCAAGGGTGAAAGTAAACCTTTAGGGCTATTATGGCCCATTGGGCATTCACTTTTCATGACTCTAATAATGTCATTACTTATCAAGGGCCATAAAGTGACAAAGAAAAAGTTATGATTAGAAGATCAAGATACTAAAGGAGGAGGCAAAGTCTAAAAGGTAGTAAACTTACTTACTTGTAATGTGATGTTATGTGGTGCATTGATTTGTGGTATTGCTTTGCTAGATTATGTGAATTATGTATGAATATGAAGCTCTGTTTTTGTTTTTACTATGGCCATAAGTATATTTCGCAAAATATTGAGCACGCAGCATTTCATTATGTGAACATGAGCCTATGTAAGGCAAGCAATCATACACTAGCATTCATCCTACATGCATTGTTTGTAATGTTTGCTACTGATATTCCTCAAATCTCACCCTCCCCCACTAACCAATTTTTTAGGTACAAGTTCTTCAAAAGGGTAGGGAGAAATTTCACGATGCATGAAGCAAGGAATTTACATGATTATGTATATAGGATTATGTTGTAAATGCTACGACATTTTGGGACTTTCACATGTTATGTAATACGCAGTATTAACTTGTGAATGCATGCCTAAACCAACACTAAGGTAATAAGCAAGTTGACCATACATGGAAAAATGTTTGGTTTTAACTAAAGAGGTTTTAGTAAATCTTCAAATAAATGACAATTTTTCAAGCAAAGGGTTCCAAAAGCCCAAATCAGCCCTGTTTTTGGAATAGTAATGAAAAATAACAAACGAAGTCCAAATGACTTGAAACTTTCCAGCTAAATACTACACATCCTAAAGTAGCCAATGTTTGCTAAATTTGGATGTGTACATGAAGAGTTATGATTTTCCAAATTTAAGCTATAAATCGGGAAAAACTAGAAAGTTACCAAATGAACAGTAACTTTCACGGAATTAACTGTATTAATTGGGCAAGTTTTAGAACTAGAAATATTTTTCCCCTATAGATCACTTAATGAGCTTCAAATAGAAATTTGAACCACTCAATTTTGATTTTTCTAGAATTAGTTATGAATTTTCAAAATTGGGACATAAATCTGGAAATTGACCAAATGAATAGTAACTCCTTTTTGAAATTTTTATTTCCACTTCTTTGGTCAATTTGAGTTATCCAAGGCCCTAAAGTGGTTCAATAGTGATATAATATGAAGCTTCTAGGGGAAAATAAAGAGTGTTACATTTTTTGGTATCAGAATAAAGGTTTGGGATTTGTTTGGAATAATTGTGCATTATGGCATGATATGTTGTGCACTATTATCCCACATGTACATGAATTGGATATGTCATGAGATAAGTGTTATGTTATGCATTGGTTGCCTCTTATAGTTATATGTTAGTTAGTTATGCTTTATGTTCATTATTATATGAACAAATGTGACTAGCTAAAGTCAAGTACACCAGTGAAGTGTCCAAAAAAAAAGAGAAGGAGCTTGCTCAAGAACCACCAGAATATGCAGGGATAACAGATACGAAGGTCTAGTACTTGATAGGATTGCTTCTCTTCAGCACATACTGGATGCTAACACCCGAGGACTTTGAGAGTACATTACTCTACATGGACGAGGGTTTTAGTTAGCATATATCCAGATGGGCTGGAGAGGCATATGAACTGGATCAAGTCGTTCAGAACCCGTAAGTTCGGTAGAGATGCCAGTACCAAAGGAAGAGCTCCTAGTAGAAGAAGAGGATCCAGAAAGGGAAGAGAACCCCAAAATTCTAAACAGATAGAAAGGTAAAGGAAGTCACAAGGAAGAGAATCATGTATAGGTTTGGTTGTTTATTCCGCTTACCTTGGTTGTTCTTCAAGTTCTTCCTTCTCTTTGTGCTTGTTCATGGTGTCACTTCTCTTTCATGGAGGGAGGAAGAAGATGGCAGCAAATGAGGAAGAAATGGAGGGAGGATGCATTTATAAAATCCCTCATAAAAAGATGGAAGGCTAGGATTTAATCTTACATAAGGAGGTTTATCCAAGGGCTAAGGTTTCACCACATATGTGACATGCGCTTGGCTCTTATTGGCTCATAAAAAGTGGTCATGATTGTTGTAACTAAGGGGTTAAAATCTGGTTTGGCTAACCAAACTAGATCCCCTTCAGTTACTTTTACCAGTAACATTTCTACTAGTAAACATAACTCTATTCCGATAAATCTTTTTCTACTTTTCTGGAGATGCTTTCTTCCTCATTTAATCTCCATAATTCCCTCTTAAATATAATAAAATCATTATCCTCAAAATATCCCTTGATCTTATCAAAATCAACAGGATTATTTTATCCTGTCTAAAACTCCTGAAAACAAGCGATCTGAGGGTAAATCATTTTCAGGGCCTTAAAAGTTTATACATTTTTCACTGATGCTCTAGCCCTTTTTCTTTCCATAAATTACATTCTAGATTGTCCAAAATTAATTTTTGAAATAAATTATATTTTGGGGATTTTCAGGCCTTTTTCTTCATTTTCGGAAAAATCGCCTTAATTTTACATTGGGCATTAATTTTGTAAAATACTATAAATTCCATTGAATTTTTCTAGACTCTTGTTTTTTATCTTAGACAACTCCTGATACCTTAATTAATTATTTTCAACCATCAAATCTTTAAAATTCCATAAATCATCATCCAAACTGAATTTCAACAATCGGTCAAATCTCTGGTAATCAATGCGTTCTGCTCTATCCTTTAGGCATCTGTTAAATTTTTCTAATTTTTGGTAAACTGTTTGACTTTTTGACTTTGACTTTGACTTTATCAAATGACCAAAATGCCCTTACTCTTCTCTTTAATGACTAAACTGCCCTTTCACAACTAACTTTTCATAAATTCCCATTTTGCCCTTGATTTTTTTTCCTTTGATCTTTTGGTCATTAACCCCCTTGGCACATCCTAGGAGGTCACCCATCCTTAAATTGCTCCAGCGCGAGCACGCTTTACTTTAAAGTTCCTACCGACTTCCATCCACTAGGCCAAATCTGATTTTGCTACTTCCTGCCCAACAGCATCAACTTTTTCTGTACTTTCTATCCGTGGGCTCTAACTTAACATTTAACTACTTGTTTGGCTCCTTTTGTCCAATAACCATATTGCCTTTAGTTTTTATACTTAATGACATTTATGTCCCTGGCTTACATTCTTAGTAACTTCAAGGCCTTAGCGTAACACTCCTTAGCCTTGCCTTTAGCTTCATTTTATATCCATTTGGAACCAAAGTGAAGCTTCAATTTGCTTAAAAAGTCCAAAAGAATCAAAATAAAAACTTTCAACTCTCAAACATTACTATTCACAGTTTTTTGGACCAACTTTGAAAATCAGAACTAATTCTAGAAAAATCAAAATTGAGTGGTTTCAACTTCTATTTGAAGCTTACAGATTCCTTTATGAGAGAAAAATATTCATTTGAATAGAAACTTGTTAATTCGTACAGAATTATTCATGAAAAAGCACTGTTCATATGGTAAATTTCCATTTTTCCCGGATTTTCTGTGATTTTTCGCCAACTTTGGACAGTCATAATTTCTGTATAAAACTCCAAATTCAGTATCTTTGTCTTTTTTAAAACATGAAATGTGAAATATTTTTATATAAAATTTCAACTCAGTTGAAGTTCATTTACTCTGTTTTACGATAGGGTAAAGTAGGGGAAATGACCAACTTTACTTCCAGCACTTGGTCAAATTTCAGCCCTACTTAAATTCATAAATCATCATTTTGATTTCTAAACCTTTCTTAACCATATTAACTTATGTAATTAGGCATTCTCAAGCTTACACTATTCATCATAAGTACATGATGCATAAACAAGTCATATTACATGCCACATTACACTTTAAACATCACAACATAAAGTCCATAACTTAATTCACAACATTACATATCCACTTTGCTTCAAGAATCAATCACTTTCTCCTTACCCTTGAGTGTGCTTCCACCTAAAAATGGTTAGTGGGGGAGAATGAGATTTTTGGAAATCCCAGTAGCAAAACTATCTAACATATCTTCATAAAAATGCATGACAACTTTCTAAATGAATGTGGATTAATAAAAGTGTAACATGAAACACATAAATGCATATGGCCATAGCATGAACATGCACACATCCACACTTTCATCACCATAAAGTTCAAAGAAAGTCATGCATCAATCAAAAGAATTTTCATGAAAATATAGATTAGAGTTAGATGGTCTTGCTACCTTGTGCCTTTATTTTCCTTTAACTTGGGTGCTCTCTTGCTTACTTTGAAAATCACTCTCTTGCACCAAAATTTTGGCTACACAATTGACAACATTATGGCCATCAATCACAAGCCATTTCTAAGACAAAAATCAAGGTGAAACTTCCTTAAATCATCTCTTGAACTTTAAGAACCTTTAAACCCTAAACTTGTCTCTAATGTTTTCTAGTGCTTCCACAAACTTGTGGTAACCTTTACCCCACACAAAAAACTCATTTTAAAACCATGGCAAGCATCAAAATCATCAAAAGAATTTTTCTTCCTCAAGAACTAGGTCTGGCCGAGACACACACAGAGTTTCCATAAATGTGGTTTTTCAACTTTCATCACTTATACCATTTGATTCTTGTTCCCAAATTCATATTCATGCATGGTATAACTTGATTTTAACTCTCCCATATCAAATGGAAAATTGGGCAGAACTTCCCTTAAAACATCATGATTTCCCAAGATTACAAAATCACAAAAACAATCTCAAATAACAATAATATCTATATATATCAAAACACTCCTTACAACACAAGGAGGCTTTAACCATCAATCAATGGTTCTAAATCTCTCTCTTTCTCACTTTACTATCAAGAATCCCTAGGTATCCAAACTTGAGAAAGGGACATAAAATCAAAATTTCAATCCGTGGAAGTTGTACAGGAAGTTGAAAGGAAGAATTTGATATATAACATAAGGTGTAACTCCTCTTACCTTAAGATTTCTCAAGCTTTTCTTCTTCTTCTTCACCTCCAAAAATGGCATCCTCTCTTGCCATTTTCCAGCTACTCAAGTCGGTCTCAAATGGGGGAGGAAGAGAAGAAAATGAATTTATAAAACCCTCATAATTAAAATGGACGGTGGAGATTTAATCTTGAGATCTAAGGGCTTATATTCTTCCACCTCCATGACATTTGCTTGAATATTATTGGCTCTTTAAAAGTGGTCAACATTACTGCACATGGATTGAAGAAAAATCTATTTGGGGTTTGGTTACACTAACCAAATCAAATTCCATTCGGTTACTTCTACAGATTGCACTTTCTACCGATAAACATAACTTTATTCCGGTAAATCTTTTTCTACTTTTTTGGAGATATTTTCCTCCTCATTTAATCTCCATAATTCCTTCTTAAATATAATGAAATCATTATCCTCAAAATACCTCTTGATCTTATCAAAATTAACAGGATTATTTTATCTAGTTAAAACTCCTGAAAACGAACAATCGGAGGGCAAGACATTTTTATAGCCTTATAAATTTTTACATTTTTCACTGATACTCTAACTCTTTTTCTTTCCCCAAAAAGGCCTTCTTGATTTTCTAAAATTAATTTTTGAAATAAATTATATTTTAGGGATGTTTGGGCCTTTTCCTCCTTTTCGGGAAAATTGCCTTAATTGTACATTGGGCAATAATTTTATAAAATACTGTAAAATTCACTAAATTTTTCTTGACTCTGGTTTTTAGTCTTTGGGAACTCCTGATATCCTAAATAATTATTTTCAATCATTAAATATTTAAAATTCCATAAATCATCATTCACGGGGAATTAGTAAGTTCTGCTCTATCTTTTGGGTATCTGTGAATTTTTCTATTTTTGGTCAAATGTTTGACTTTGACTTTGACTTGACTTTGTCAAATGACCAAAATTCCCTTACACTTTATCTTAAATGCCTTTTCTCAGTCTAACTTTTCATAAATTCCAATTTTGCCCTTGACTTTGTTGCCCTTGATCTTTTGGTTTATGACCCCTTGGCACTTCCCAGGAGGTCACCCATCCTGAAATTGCTCCAAGGCGAGCACGCTTAACTTTAAAGTTCTTACTGACTTCCATCAACCAGGCCAAATCTGATTCTGTGACTTACGGCCCAACAGAATCAACTTTTTCTATACTTTCTATCCGTGGGCTCTAACTTGACTTTTGACTACTTGTTTAGCCCCTTTTATCCAATGACCATATTGCCCTTGGTCTTTATACTTAATGACATTTATGTCCCTAGCTTACTTTCTTAGAAATCTCAAAGCCTTAGGACTAAGTTGACCAGGGTCTTTTCGGTCCACCGACATCTTTTCTTGTTGTACTTTTATTTCTGGGCCTTATCTTATCTCCGAACTATCGATTTGACCTCTATGTTAGTTTACAGAAAAGGGTGGATATTACACTTAGGACTAAATTGACCAGGGTCTCTTTAGTCCATTGACATCTTTTCTTTTTGTACTTTTATTTCTGGGCCTTATCTTATCTCCTAACTATCGATTTGGCCTCTATTTCAATTTATAGCAAAGCGTAGATATTACAAATAGAAACCAAAACTTGGTCGCCAAGTTAAAATCCCAACCTTCCAATTTTCAAGAGGACTTTACATAAGCCATTTTCCTCCCTCTCTCTTCTCATTTGGCAAGCTGCATCCTCCCTCTCCAAGCCCAAAAATTTTTGCCATTTGTAAGCAAGAAGAAGAGATAAAAGCTTCCACAACACAAGGTAATAAGATTAAGCTCTCAAATCTTAATCTTTTCTCAAGCTTTGAAACCTTCACTACCTTTGTCTTGGATTATTTTCTTGAGTAAGCCTCTCTTCTTGAAAGATGATGGCTAGGGTTTCAAAAGATGAAAATGGAAAATGAAAGGTTTTAGAGGTAACAAAAGGTTGCAATCTCTTCATTAAGTAGAAAAGAATAGTTTGATGTATGTTGTGGGTTGTTTTAGTGGTTGTAAAAATTATAGGAAGCTCTAAATTATGGGGATATGCTGCCCAAATTTTTTGACCTAGGAAGAAGGTGTATTTGAGTTGTATAATGCATGGAAAGTGGTTGGAAAACAATAATATACAAGTATATAGGAATAAAGCATGCAAAATCTACAGCAATTTAGGCAATAATATACAAGTGTTTAATGTAAAGTTAAACCTCTACATGATAAATAGAGAACATATGTGAATGCATGCATGAATATATTAAAAAGAAATAGACAAGTTAGGCATGCATCAAGAGAAGTTTGGAAATAATCAAAGAGGTTTTAATAAAATTTTAGAAATGGCAAGTTTTCAAGTAAAGGGTTCGAAGACCCTCAAATTTGCCCTTTTTTTTAGTGACAAGGAAAAATATTAAATGAAGTCCAAATGATTTGAAACTTTTCAGATAAATACTACACATCCTAAGATTTAAAAGAAACCAAATTTTGCTAAATTTGGATGTGTATATAAAGAGTTATGATTTTCCAAAGTTGAGTGATAAATCTGGAAAAACTGGAAAGTTACCAAATGACCTGTGATTTCCACGGAATTAACTGTATCGATTGCCAAGTTTTGGAACCAGTAAGTATTTTTCCCCTGTAGATCACTTAATAATCTTCAAATAGAAATTTGAACCACTCAATTTTGATTTTTCTAGAATTAGTTATGATTTTTCAAAGTTGGGCCAGAAATCTGGAATTTGACCAAATGAACAGTAACACGTTTTTGAAAAATTTTCAAGTTCACTTCTTTGGTCAATTTAAGTTATACAAGGCCCTAAAGTTGTTTAATAGTGATCTAATATGATGTATATAAGGGATTTAAGGAGTGTTACATTTGGTGGTATCAGAGCAAAGGTTCAGGGTTTGATTTGATCTGTAATGCAATATGTGCATTATTTTTGTTAAGTTGTGCATTGTTAAATGATATGTTGTGCACAAGTATTTAATATGCTATGCTTGGCTATGCAACATGTTAACTGTTATGTTATGATTGGTTATGTAATGCTAAGTGTTATGGCATATGTTGGTTGCCTCTTATGATGATATGCTAGTTAGTTATGTTCTATATGCATGAGTTTATAAATGAATGTGACTAGCTAAACATGAAAAGCCAAGTATACCTGTGGAAGAACATGATAAGAAGGAACCCTTAGAGGTTAGTTCCAAT